>OMKP01081495.1:0-11373 GCA_900302375.1 Bathygadus melanobranchus
CCCCCCAACACACACACACACACACACACACACACACACACACACACACTCTTTTCCATTTGTTACCGCGAGTCAACCAAACCATTTATTTACTACGCATTGGTTTTTTTGGGGGGAGGGACTTTACACCCACCGCAATTGTTCATTCTGAGATATGATAAACAATTTAAAAGGCGAGACTATAGCCTGTAGGCATGAATAGCTTTTTCCCTGCCACAAGTTGCTATAGGAATCGCAGTGGAGAACGCCCGCAGGGTTCCGTGCAGACCCAGCGGTAATAAATTGGTATAATAAACATCAGCTCTAATCACCCAGCAGAATACAATGAAAAGGAGGAGTTGCATCCATTTACCACCATTACTGTGTTGATTTATGTCAATATCGCGTCTCGCTGGCGCAGGCCACATCACACCTAACATGACCTGTCGTCTCATGCGTCTACATGAACACAACCCTCCACTGTGTGCGGGTTATCCAAATACGCCCATTGTCACATTTTGTAGAGATTATAGGCTTCAAGAAATTGCTATATCAACAATGTTACAAACTGCAAGTGATAATAACAGACCAAGGAGATTATTTACTTGGAGTGAAGTATTTCTTGAATAAAACGGTGGCAATTATTGTACAATGCAAACACCTTTTATTTTATCTTTGTTATTTTAGAATGCTATGCAATCTATTGTTTTGTTTTTACATTTAGGAAATTATGTAGCACATTTCTAGAATTTTAATAGATTTCCGTTTCCTCCAGCAATTTTCATTAATTATATTCTCATTGTAGCATTTCATAGTCTATTTTATTGCATTAGATTGCGATGAGGATTTCAGTTGGTGGAGTTGCATTGTCTCTTGTATCATCAGTTGGTGTGTGTGTTAAAAATCATTTGGTCCGGCAGTGGGTTAGTCAGTGGGTTAGGGTTGGGAAGGAAGTTCAAGCAACAAAATGTGAGTTGATTTTAAATAGACCATTCTGTTGAGGAAGGGCTGGGTCTTCCAATAACACAATTCTCTTTTGTTCGGGATTTCTTTTGGACTTCCTGTACAGGGATTATGCTCAGTTCTGAACTAAAATGGCCCTATAAAGGAGATTTAATTAGCATCTGCTTTCACAAAGGAGGTTTGAAATAATTCTAGATATATCCTATGTCTTAATTTAGAAACCACACACTCACTCACACACACACACACACACACACATACAGAATGCATTTTAAAAAAGGCAGGTCTAACTTTAACAGATTAAAGTCGGAAGTATTTCATTTTATTGGAGACTTGAGGCCTGGATTAATTACATTTACATTTTTCTACCTCTATGGATTTCCCAACCTTTCTTTTTAGATGTTTCTTTTCATGCAGTATGCGTTTGTTACTGCAAGTTGTGTTTGCCTTGTAAAATGTTATTTACAAGATGAAGTTTATTCATGGGTGGCAATTGGTCTTTCTATTTGATCTCCATATCCAGTCTAAATAACCTTCATTTTGTGTTTCTCCTTGAGGTGTTTTAGCTCCCGATCCATTTAATTCCATGGGCAACTTCTTCATGCATGGCCGGTTTCTTTTTACCCTGATGTCCTGTAGTGACACCAACTTCCTCTGCGGCTTCAGCTCATGTCAATAGTAGTTTGCTCTTGTGGCCCTTCCAGCTGAGTCAAACCGTTCAGGTTACTAGCTTCTGGGAAAACCAACACGACGTGGACATATTATTTAAAGACATTACAGAGTGATACATGCAGCGTTGAATAGAAATGTGTTCAATGCTGGTGAACTTAATCATCTGAACAGTCCAATAGTCAATATCTGCATATGTGGCAGATAATGACTAGGTTTCTACCAGGGTCCAAAATGAACACCTGCCACCAGCCAATGGCTGATTAAATTTCACCATTTGGCAGATCAAAAAAATGCAGGGCTACATATTAGAACAATTGCTTGGCCAGAAGATTTTTCCACTCTGGCAGCTAAAAAGATGAAGTTAATTTTGGACCCTGGTTTCTACCTTCTATTAGGTTGAGCAAGTCGCTTAGTCGTATATGTTTTTGTATTTTTGGATACTGTCGTAATATTAATATTATATTACTATAGCACAGGGTTTTCATTCAGTCTCTCCATTACCTAATGTTATGTGAACTTTCGTAGCTCTTAATAATTTCAAATCTTACCAAGTCAGGTTGTGTGGCAGAAAGATGACAGTGATGAATAACTATCCTAGATTAAGACTACATTTTAATTTAGTCCCTGCGTCGGGAAGCAGCCCTTTGAGTTGACCCAGTGAGAATTCAAGCATATCAAAAATTAATGAGGATTTTGCTGACAAAGTTTAAAAAGGCCAATATTTTGATATTGGACCACGTTTGTTAAATCCCTTCCAAAAAAGCTTTCAGTTGACCTTTTTGTGTATAGCTAGTTTTATGAAAAAAATAAAGTTGGCCTATTTTGTGATGTGTGCTGCAATATATAATATAATATATAATATAATACAATATGTTTGTAGGTGTGCAATATTAGCCACAGGCCTATTTGCCTGTTTCAGCTTTAACCTAATATTTTCACAAAACTGGTATTATTAAACTTGGATTGGACTGATGTAACAGCAGAATAGACTGGACTTGAACATTTTCAATTCTGCCAATTGTCTCCAATGATCCGCTATAAAGCTATGCCAACAAGAAACGTAAGACAACTTTTCTTAATTTGTCAGTGCTCAGTCACATACCCAGTATCTATTTTTATTGTCTTCAGAGTAAAAGGGTCTCTTTTAATTTTGTACAATGTACCTGACCTGACTATTGACACAGTGGAACTGCTTCACGATTAAAAGCATATTTCAAAGCCTGCTTTTATTTTGATGCCCATCCAGGTTTTTTGTCATTGTTTTGTGTTCGACAATGTGCATGCAAATTCTGGTCCCGGAGCCATTCTATGTTGTCCATTAGCTTTTATAAAGTGTTATCAATTGGACAGAATGAATCCCAGAGGCAGTGGCGACTCAGTTTAAAGTGACGTTGCGCTGATATTCAGTTTATTTTCTGCCTTAACATGAAATGTTGAGGCAATATCAAGTGGCTGGTGTTGTGTAAACCTGCAGATCGGCCCTTCTTAATAATCCTTTGTGAGGACTTTTTCGCCCACACGCTGTTTCCCCTAGTGATGCTTATTCTCTTTAACCCTCTCTCACTACCCCTTTGCCAAAGAATAACCAGGAGAATGTAAACACCGTTTACTCCAACCTTTACAACAATATACAACAAAAATGTTGTAATCTTTGACTGTATCCTCATGTTTTACAAAGGCAACGCTCTCTTTAAAGGTAGCAGAATAGGCCTATAAGTGCCATTGTAACACAAGGTCTGCATTTTAATTTGTCACTGCGTGACCAAGTGACTGCTACAATCTGTCTCATGAATGACTGGGTGCTATTGTGATCATTTTTGTCCTAGTTAATTTCTGGAAAGTCTCTAATGCAGCAGTTGTGCTGAGTTGGATAGTTTTGGAGGGAACGAGGGTTTTAGTGGCCGGCCCTATCGATCCTGTTGACATGCTCCCCTTCGGGTAATGCAAATGTTTCTGTTCCTCAACACAAACATTCAAGCCCTCCTGGTAGTGAAAACCCCAATTAACTAGAGATTTGAATACCATGGCCTTTTGCTTTTGACATTTTCATATTTCAGAAAGGAGTCTTTTTTTTTTGATGCCTCCTCAACAAAGACAGCTTTCATGTTTAACAAACAGCGCAAGTGTTTCGCAAAATGAGGAGTCAACAACTGCATTTTATACAACCTAAAAAAAAAAAACCCGGTAGGCCGAAATCTCCAACAGATGTCACCCAGATATTAGTATTTCTCCGTAACATAACCTCACTGTCAAACTTGGTTGGAGTAGCGCCGGCTGATTAGGCGTGGGCGACGGTGTTATTGTCACTGCTAGGCAACCTCTCCTGGCACACGTGTGTTTATCACAGCCGTGCCGACCTCTCTCCAGGTAACCAGCAGTCACCCAGGGATTTCAGGACTCATCTGGCCCCCGCAGTAAACAACACCACAGAGACGCCCGTGGAAGCCGGCGGCCATCTTAGCTTATCTTATCTTGTCTTCCTCTTATCTGTATTTTTACATTCATGTGTCTAGGGCCGTATGGTGTGCAAACGTACATTTCCGACTTCCAAGGGGGTCACATTCTGTGCTGTAAGACTAAGTACATTATGTGTTGTAAAGTATTTATTTGTGGTGAACCAAGGGGAAGTATTTAATCAGTAGAAATAGAGCTGAGTGATATTAGCAATCGCCTGTGATATTATGGGATAATGGGAGGCGTTTACTCACTGTATCCAGGAGACATTAACGGTAGCAGTGCATGACGAAGCAGGTGGAGGAGTGTTCCGTGCTTCATTTCACCTAGCGAGGACATTCTAATAATACGTTCAGAAATGGACTCCTAATGCAGCCCCAAACATCAGGAAGAGGACAACACGCGAACTCCATCCATAACACTACAATAGCTGGCTAATCTCATATTGCACTATTGATTTTTAAAGGGACATATGGCATAGCTCTAGGTACTAACAAGATTGCCCTGTCGACATTAGTGTAACCGATAAATTCTAGGACTTGGATCAATTCGGAGCTCCACACAGTGCATTTAGTTTAGTATTTACATGACCTCCTGCTCTGTCATGACCCCCAGTGTTGATTATCAGTATTTTTGCTTTGTAGGCGATGTAGCAATGCTTCTAAAAGTCAAGGCGGTGTGACCAGCTTGTCTGTAATAAGACGGTCCAGAATCGTAAGCTTTAAGTGGCCAAAGGGGGATGAAATTGACCTTTGGTACCGAGGTAGGCCCAATTAAAGTGTACATTTACTATGCAGGTGTGGGTCGGTGTTTTTGCTCTCCTTCTGTTTAATGGAGGAAACAGGAGTATGTCTGTTGGAAAATGTATGTGTTTTGCATTCATTTTGTCCAGTGGAGATTATTTTACTGGGCGTTTAAGCTCCCATACTGATACCCTTCCTTTGAGGACCAGCACACGGTCTTTTGTATTGGAGTAGAATGTACAGATTTGTATATGTATTTTCAGCCACTCTCTTCCACGGGGAGGAAATGACATGTCTTCCTTAGGCCGTTTCCTTGTTGTTTCATGTACGTTGCATTCAGCTCCAAAACATATGCAGGGTAAAAAAAAGCAGCACCTCCTCCTGAGCCTCTTGTTCATGCAGCGCATAACTGAAATAGTAAAATGCCGCATTGATTCGTGTAGAGGTTCTTGATCCCCTACAACAATAGCCCACAGCAACATCAACTTTGAGACCCTGTCGTTAATGTGCGTAATGTGTATCAAAACCAGTGGTATAGTTTGACACCGTGCCACTTATTATAGATACTCTTTATGACAACCTTGGCTTTTACAATGCTATTATGGTTTTCTTTAAGTTCTTAAAGTATTCAACAATATAATAGCCTAGTTATGAGCCATGCTACACATGTCTGATGCAATACCGTTTTCTTTGTGCTCTCCATGTTGCCGAGCCCCATGTTAAATATGTACATTAATTTAGTTTTTCAAGGCTACTTGTTTGGAGGACTGGCTAGCATTTTCAAAACAACACTAATTGAAATAATATAAACCTTGCTTATTGGACATAAGCATAATAATAAAATGGTTCTTTTGGAGTTTCATTATGGTGCAATTATTTATGCATTGCTTTGGAGTTGACCCAGAACATTTGAACCCAAAGCTTATAAGCTATGTTTTTGCCAAAAAACACTCACTTAAATAGCAGAAAGACGAGCAAGCCACCAGGACCAGACGGCTGGTAAAGGAAGGCATAGCATGTTGTGTTATAGAAGGTCAATAACATGTAAGAGGAGCCCTTTAAAGCTTTGTCTGTGACTAGAGCTGTATACATGAATTTGAATGTACATAGGATCATTTGTTAAACTGAATGACAAAGCCAAGGTCATTTTAAATACTAAATAAGGCATAGGGCATCAGTTTGGTATGACCGTATATTTAATATTGAAATAACAAGCACATCACTAAATCATAGGCCATATAGCAGGAAATTAGTAGGAAGTGTGATTATTGGAAATTAGCTGTAGATTAGTTTTCGGGATCCATTTCTGCAGAGCCGTTCCTCTCTAAATGGTAATGTAGAGTCAAGGGATACAATGTAAATGTATGCCTAGATCAATACAAGTTATTCTCTTTCTGACAATCACAAAACACTTGTAATATGGATGGACTCATTAAATGTAGTGTGTCTTTTCAGATAATGAGTGTACATATTCTGCACAGTAGTTGAGTTTCAGATAATGAACCCAATGCCGTCACCGTATAATATATATACAGGCTATGTGGTAGACACCTGGTACATTGTAGTCTATAATGAGTCGTAAATGCCACAAAAGTAGGGCTGCGTTTGTCTTCATGGTTTTATTTGGCGTTGCCAAGCTGTGCCTTGAAGTATTGATTAGGCACCGACATCAAAGAGCAGCTAAAGAGGAAGAGAGGCCAGCTGACTGCTTGTATCGCCCCTAGCAGGGAAGGAGAAATGGTTTCGCGGTCCCAGTTTAGTGGTAGTATTTATGGTTGGCTTGGAGTCATTTGGCCAATGAGCTGCAGGATTGCTTTTCATCATTGGTAGGCAGATACACCCCATTTTTTTTCCCCTCAGCGATCCAATTGGATTTGACATATGTTAATGATTGTAAATTTTGTAGCAGTTGCGGAATTGACAATCGGGATAGGCGAAATGTATTATCATAGAATATCCATATATTTTATGCATGGATACGCTTTAATAAGGAATGGAGTAGTCTCCGTTCCATGCCTTAAACCGAGTTTAAAAAGAACCAGAACCACATACACCAATCCTCACAATACATAAGAAATACCTTGATGTTATTTGAGGGTATAATACATTTTTCCCCCAGAGGCAACCAAATGTATTTTGGAATCAATAACAGAACAATTCAAATTAGAGATCATAATTCTTTATAATTTCTTGGTCATTTACTGTCAAAGTGTGGTATTGCCACACACTGAGAATCCTACTTCTTTATATTCCCAATGCTGCAGTATTAGGCCATGTTTCTGTTGTGTAGATAAAATGCTTTTCAGGTTTGGTTGAGACCGGCCTTGAAGGTCCTTGGCATTGGTTGTATTTCATGCTTTATTTACTAAAATACCTTTCTTCAAGGCCTCGCCATAAGCATCAGTACACAATATAAACCCTCTAAATTGACATTAACATTCTCTCTTCAGCTGAAAGTATTCGGGAGGAAAATTAAACGATGGGAGGGCATGTCAGGTTGGCAGTGGCTGAAAAAAAGAATCTTATTTGCCATGTATTCTGAATGTAATTAACGGTAGCATCAATTGATTAAAAGATCGCTGGCCGTGACGCTAATGCTAACCGCGATGCTAACGCTAGATATAGAAACACATATTTTGCCAAAAGTCTCATCTTTTCATTTCTTCTGGACACTTTCACTGCCAAATGGTTAATATCGATGTGCACATGTTTCGCCAAACCCTAAACCCTGCTTAGGGTTTAGCCCCTAAAGGCCCAAAAAGGGTTTAGAGAAACAATTTGTGACATATTGTCAACTCATCGCGGAGACCAGAGAATACAATCAATGCACAACAAATCAAAAGTCTGCATTTTACAGCGGTACGTTTGAAAGATTTGTTTGTTTTTTTCAATGGAGCAGCACAAAGAGGGTTTGTGATTCTGGATTTGCTGGTACACATTTTGTACACGTTAACATGAGAATATAAATGCAGGCAGCTCTGGCAGGCAGCGCTGGGGTGTACATAGAACTGTAAATCTTGCTGTGCAACACTACAAGTAGGCGAGGCAAACACTTTTCCTAAATTGAAAAAAATGGGATACTATGAGGGGAAAAAGCAGTTATGTTAGGTCCCTTGTCTGGTGTTGTCTTGAAGCAGTAAATGCTTCGGCGTAGCTGATAGAGGAACATTTACATGAAGGATTTCTGTTAATGATTTATGAGAGAGCAAATTGTTTTAGCACTTGACAGACTATAATTTTACTGTAATGTGGCTAAATCTCTCTGCCCCAAAGCGGCTAAAGTCCTCGTTGCTGAAACTGCTTATTTGCTTTTAGCTGTGTATGCCTAAACATCTCCGCTGGGGATTTCAGTTTGATTTATTTATTTCTTTATTCTCAGGTTCATGTTTTAGCCCTCAGGCTTCACTACTTCCGTACCTCATCTTTGGCTGATCTTGGCAGTTTTTCTGTTCCCTAGTTTGATGTCTGACTCGCACAGCCCTGGCACATTTCAACTAACCACCTATTTTCATGACACACAGACACACAGACACACACACACACACACACACACACACACCAAAGGGTTCATGCCTTGAGATGTACTTGTACTAGTTGTGGCCAACTTGAAATGCATACAAATGCAATCGGTTGATGGGGAAGGTTTGTTTGTATAGTTATGTGAGGGAAGTTCAAACACCCCTATGTGCTTGTAGTGTAGTAGGGGTGTGCATCTCTCCTTTCAAGCACGATTATTCAACATGCATCTCGATGCGTGGGCTCCGATATGATACTTTCTGAAATGATTCGGTGTGATTTGGTTTTAAAACCAATGTGATGCGATTTGTTACACTTATATTTGTTCGATTTTGGGATGCAGAATGCATCACCTTTGGGTACTTGTAGATACAGTGTACTGATAAGAGTACTTTGAATAATTTTCAGTTGTCACGATAGTAAGAATTCAGATTTTTGATTGACATGTAAAAAATTAATAAAAGTATACTGAATAAATTGAATTTAAGACACTAAATAAAATCACAGAGAAAACATGAAATACTTAACTGAAGACCATTATAATTAAGGAAAATGATATTTATATAATGACATATTTGAAGTATTCACCAATAATCCCTCGCCACCACAATGGTGCATGGTTAAACTAACCCTGTACATAACTGAACCACAGTAGCTTCTGCTGTCCAGATGCAGCGTGACGGATACGTGACAAGATAGGGTCTGTTCTGATATGTTCAAAGACATGTCATGTTGTGAACAATGCGTATCATGCTGTTTTAAAACGATTATTAACGATTCTTCTTTTTAAATGTCTTTACTGCTGGAACCGAACACGGAAGTTCCTACAGGCTCGTTGCTGTTGCTTGGAAGTGCAGATGATTTGTAGATGACATTTTGGAAGGTAGAAACTAGAAAAAGACGCTAATGAATTCCTCCAAAATCCAGCGAATGTTTGACGTTACGAGTCAGCAATTCGTAACGCTTGGACAGATTTTCTGGCGATGTGTGACATATGGGTCGGTTGGGGTCCCACAAACCGATGCACTCGTAAACGTCCAAATGGGGGACCCGTAAATCGGGGATGTGTATCAGTGAATCCTTAGTCCTTTGTTTTTGCGGTTATTAGCATACAATGTGTGCTGCCAATCGCTTCCATCTTCCATCTAGGCTGTTTTTTTCTTTTTTTGAAAGATTTCCTTGAGCTCGCTTAAGCACATGAAATGTGGAAAATGTCTGCAAGGATAATGGTAGTAGAAAAAGGTGAAGAGCAGGGAGATGATTGCTCGTTTTCTTCTGCTTTCACCCATTACAACATTGAACATTGAATTCATTGTCCTGTCTGACAGGGTAAAGTCAGGTACCGCTGTATACATCTGCACTGATAACCGCTAAAACTCTGTTCATTCCCTTCAGCTACCGCTGCTGCTGGCGCACATCAGCTGCAGCCATTGTTTACTGTGTTCTGCTGACGTTTAGCTCTCACACAGGATTTAGCTCCTTAGCATAATACCAATCGATGGAAATGTATGGTAATTCACTGAATTCTAATTGCCTCGAAATTGAATGGGAACATGCTCGTTTTTGAAGTGTTCAGTGAATGTTTTTACTCTGTGAGTAGATATTTTTTTGTTCCTTCAAGACTGTATGAAGCAGTCTTCATGGCACAGAGGCTAAAACTAAAGAAACCTAACCTAAACTGATTACCAATAATTGTTTTGTTCATAGCGTTGACAAATTAGTTCAATGAATGCTTTTTTTAAATTTTTTTAAATAGCCTCATTTTTCCATCCAGGGAAAATGACACGTCGGGAAATATATGCTAGAGCTAAACGAGATCATGTAGGCATTAGAAAATCCCGGAAGATGGTAATGGACACCATATGGCAAGCACCATCCAGAAATTGAGTCCCATCCATTTAAATCAAAGTCGTGACGTAGACGGGCCACCCCAATCTCTCTAAATGATCTACCCGTATGTTGCTGCTACAAGTTTAGGCAGAGATTTTATTTAACTCCAGCCGTGGCCCCTAACGGCTAATGTAACATGAAGGCTCCCATGGTTGCTAAGGGGGCCTCTCGGGGGTGAGTGCTTGTTGTTTAGAAGAACGATGTTATGGAACTCTAAATAGCCGGCTCTAATGGAGCTGTTGATTATTCAGCTTTTTCCCGAAGGGCAACACGACCGGAAAAATTATGTAGTATCTCTAATTGCAGCGCAAAAGGTGTTTATGATGCTTGTTGATATATTTACCTTAGCCTTATTGTATTGTACTGTACTATTAGTGTTTATGATGCTAGTGAATACGTTTACCTTAGCCTTATTGTATTGTACTGTACTATTAGTGTTTATGATGCTAGTGAATACGTTTACCTTAGCCTTATTGTATTTTACTGTACTATTAGTGTTTCTCCTACGTGCATCCAGATTACTAGCACTATGCTATTTGTTTTATTATTAAAACATATATATAAGTGCCCCCTACTCCCCCCTCAATTATTACATTGTCATTATTGTCATAAATATTGTGGAAAAATACTGACTACTGACTAATACTGAGTAAAAAAGTGTTCTGCTATAGAAGAATAGGAAAGTCATGACTGTAGGAGGCATTAGCTCATGAAGGCTTTAGACTATATGTAGGAAGCATAAACAGAAACAGTAACACAAGTGACTTAATAATAGAGATTAATGCCAAATAAATGTGGATTGTGCACATAGTGCCTTCGCATGATATTTCTTATAAATATTGTTACCGTTGCATGCACATCAGCACCGCACACGCGCACATCAGCACCGTGCACATCAGCACCGCACACGCGCACATCAGCACCATGCACATCAGCACCGCACATCAGTACCGCACACGCGCACATCAGCACCGCACACATCAGCACCGCACACGCGCACATCAGCACCGCACACATCAGCACCGCACACGCGCACATCAGCACCGTGCTCATCAGCACCGTGCTCATCAGCACCGCACATCAGTACCGCACACGCGCACATCAGCACCGCACATCAGTACCGCACACGCGCACATCAGCACCGTGCACATCAGCA
>OMKP01081500.1:0-11929 GCA_900302375.1 Bathygadus melanobranchus
GTGCGGCAGTGTGTGGTGATGCTCTCTCTGTGAGTGAACGTGCTTGGCGTGTGCATCGGTGAGGGGGTGGGGGTGGGACTGAACCCCGCTGAGGGTCTCGGAGAGGGACGGCGTCTCCTGGGCTCCTTCTGAAGGGTACAGCTGCATCACCGCCCCCTCCTGGCCGCCCTCCTTACTGCAGGACTGGCAGCTGCAGTGGAAGATCCTCTCCACCAGCTTGTCTACGTGTGGCGTGTCTCCGCTGCCCGGACACTCCAGCGTCACCTAACCATGTTTACACATGGACACGCACGTACACACACGCACACATACACACACACACACACACACACACACACACACATACACAGGCACACGCATGCACATGCGTACACATACACAAACAAATACAGAGAATGGTTGAGGTCAACCAATGCTGCTGATCCTCTGCACAAAATGTGTTTGTCAACAGAGTAAACAGAAAGCTTCATGCTTCATAAACGATCCTGACGGTGTGCTTCTTCTTAAAAGGGCACTCGTGATCACTTCAGATCCAAACTGCTGCGGGAACAACCCAATTACCAAGCAGCACTGTCGAGAGCGAACTCGGTTGTACAGTAAAATGTCGAAACAAGAAGGAAACAACCCCCAGAAAAACATGTCAGAACAATGACCTTCTCCCACATCCAGTTCCAATTAAAAAGAACTACGTGCGCTTAGTCCCTCGTCTGCCGACGGGGAGGTCAGGGCGAAACAGCTGCGCGCTGCAATAACAGCTGTACACTCACCCCGTCCTCATTTCCATGACCACCTGCTGTGATCTCACCTGCGCCGTCACCTTTACCACCCCACCTGGCAGGGTTCCAGACGACGTACAACTCCACACAAAGCCCGCCGTGTCACAGGACTCTGCGAGCCCCGACGGCTGAAAAGGAACAATGAGCTGGAGCCTGAATGCAAGAAGCAGCTCCCCAGACACCTCGGGAGCCACAGACCCGAGTCTGTGTAGCGTCCGGACCAACATGTAAGCCCCTGGCTTTGTGTGGTGCGAGGTGAGTGATTGTGTGTGTCTCCGCGAGTGTTATTTGAAAAGGTCTCACGCTGCGTTTCGCAGATTGCTCATGACGAGGTCGACTGTTTTGGTTTGACGGCCATTTTTGATCTTGTGCCCCCCCCCCGCCCCCATTTTGATGCAAAGTGTGGTGTTTTCTGTCCGAAGTGTGAGCAGACTTACCACTTCCCACTGGGTCTGGGCGGGCATGCACGAGTCACAGTGGACCAGAGACTCAGTGGACTGTGGAAACGTGTTTGGCACACTGTAACTGAAGCACTGCCCCAGACAAGCTCTACGAAGGGAGGGAGAACACACGGTGCTTCTAATGAATATGCAAACATAACACACTTATGCTGAATACACTGACAAGTATTATACTGACACTGGACATGCACTCAGTGTAGGCCTACTGGATATACTCAAGACACTTATCATAAATACAGTATACAGACAGATATACAGTGAATATGCTGACACTGAGTAGCCTACACTTATGGACTCAATATGCTTAGGCCTATAATAAATATACAGACACTTTCACACAATATACATATAAGGAATTTAATGACACTCATATTTACTGAGTAGAGCAGGACTAAAAGCAGCAGTCGCTGTACAACACCCATGTCAATACAATCTAATGCATATGAAGCATGACCGAGCAATGTGTAAGCAAAACAAGAATACATTTCATATGTTATTATCTTTTTCATGTGTCTGTCTCCTGACCTGTTCTGAATAGATCGAGGCTGACATCCTGTGTGCCCGACTATCTGTGTGATGTTCTTGGCCTCGCACCAGGCACTCTTGTCGGGGAACAACGCCAGACGGTTGATGTGTGCAGGCGGTGCCGCCGAATACAGCGCAAGTAGTGCGCAGCAAATCACAATTCTGTGCCACATGACTGCGCCTAAAGGTGCACACACAATAAACATTTGCACACACAATACACACATTTGCTGCTCATGTGAAGACAAGCACGCGTAGAAGGGTGGCAAATTCGTTTTTTTATAGGCCTATGGCGACCAACCTGTGTATGCCTGAATTAAGCAATGAATTAAGTTTAGTGGGGTTTATGTTACAAGATTTAGATCATGCATAGATGCAATCTTCACGTGTAGGCCTAAATGGCAAAATAGGACCGTGAGACAGTCCAGAAAGCAAATATGGGGGGAGAGGATTCTCGGCGACCACCTGACTCTAATAAACCACGGGCGTTAAACTTTGTTCTTTCAAAATGCCTTGGGTAGGCTACCCACGTCATTTACTATATAATAGCTTTCTCTTGGCTTAGCCTATAAAACCAGTTGGTCACCCACGTCGTCCTTTACAGGATGTTTTGAAGTTTCCTTCGCATACCATTCCAGTTAACTCAATAAGTAAACTATTTGAGAAAAAACACGAATACAATTCTTTATAGAAATTATATTCAGCGACGCAGCTTGACGGAACTGCAACAAATATCTGAATATATGATGCCTCAATTCCATTAATCACAATAAGTGATGAGGAAAGTGGTTTAACACCTCCAACACGTCAGTGAACCGAATTTGTCATTAGAAAAGGGAAACATTAAGGAACAGAATAATGTTCTCCTCGCAATTGTTGACCTAAAGTCGTCGTGTAAAACTTTTGGACTCACCCACAGAACACGTCCGCCAATTGACCACCGCACAGTATCCCACAGAGAGCCCACGCCAAAGATTAAACACGTCTAGCGAAAGGATAAACGATATCTAGGGCAGGTAAAGACGTCGGTAATGGATTTAAAGCGTGCTTAATTTTTCGAGCATCGAAGATCAGGACTAATCCAAATCACGCCAACAAACGCATTCCTTATCATCCGCTCGAAACGCAGAAAAGATGATGGAGAAGGATGGAGAGATACGCTACGTCCGTCTCTCAGAGTCCATCAACTCACGCCGTTCCCCCCGTTTGTTCACTTTCCGTCCAGTTATTAAATTCCCCCAAACCTTCACTGACCAGTGAAACGCTGCACTTTCTTCTTCCCAAGTCCCCCTTAGCTGTTAGTCGAGCTTTGAGAGGTTCATTTGGGCAGGGTTTAGGCGCGGTGGAGTCTGTAGACAGGGATCACGCTGTGCGGTTGTTGGACGAAAGAAAACGGGGAGGGAAAATTTTGTTTGGCAGGTTTCGAAAGTTTCCCCACGCAGGAGTGAAAGTTGACCCTTTCTGCATCAGGTCATGGTAAGTCACCATTAGAAGGCAACGATCACTTTTAGAGCGCAGTTACATCACAGCATAACCTTTTGTAGACACGAGTAGCCTACAAAATATGTTTTGTTATCTTTTGTTCATTTTAATATTAATTTCAAAGCGGAACTCTCAATAGCCTTCTTCAATCTATAGAAATGCTGCGCTTACAGGATCTAAGCAGGTCAACCGCAAAAGTCTGTTCAGAGGAAATAGTCACAACATTACTACAATGTAATACAAGGTCCCATGGGTGCACGACTCTGGTTACAGTGGGTTATTATGTTGTTTCTTTATGCTTTTAACCTTTTTTTAAGCATATCTAACTAATTTCACAACTTCAATGTAGTTAAACTAATACACTGTCCATAAGTGACCCCATGAACAATAAGCCTTGACAATATATTCCAATCTGACTCTGGTTACATTAGACGTTTGGAGTAACACACTGTTGGCAAAGTGCAAGCATCTCGTTATCCTGAATAGCCTACATCAAAAGGCTTGTTGTTTTTTTAAAGCCATGATGCCAAAGTCTGTTTTTAATGTCTTTCCTTGCATGGTAAAATCCTGTATAGGCCTACCTCCTTCCACACCGCTCATCTCGCTCGACAGCGACCAGCACGAGTGGCTGAAGAGAATGGTGAGGATGACAGACAAGGGGGGAGTGGGTGGGGAGAGCGGGGGCATGTACCATCGCTTCCCTTGATCTGGAAGTGTATTACGTGCACACTTGTTTTCACAGACGCGCGCTATAGAACACAGGACTCACCTGTTAGCAATAAGACCAAGCTCCAGTCCAGAAATGGCATTCCTTTGCATTCCACAAATTCTGTTGCACCAGGGGGGCTGTACAAACATGGGCGTGCATGAGGCACACACACACACAGACACACAAATAAACTGACTAGCAGGGCCCCAAAAACACATAAGTGATCAATCACAGTCTTGACAGTGTTGCCAAAAAGGTACTCAGCCAATAACTACAGTGAATGTACCAGTTCTTCTGACACATAGACAACACACTTCGCCTTCATTACAAAACCCATAAATCTCCCAGCTTTATTTCCTGAGCTGCTAATACTTGGTCTCGTATGAGTGAAAACCCCACGTTATCCTGCTACTCCATAGGTTTTATACGAGCATGTGGCGCGATGGTCTGGCACAGCCTGTAGGCTACTTGAGAGAGAGGCGACTGGTTGTTGTTACAAATTAATAGGTCAAGTCTGCAGCCAAAACCTGTAGAATAGAAAGTCCATCAACTGTTAGACCATTATTCTGGTAAATCGTTCTGTAGTTCCTGTTTGCTTCCAGGGCTGCAGATGGGAAACCTGGCTTCCATTCCAAAGCAGCAGGAGACCCAGTCCCCACGACTCATTAACACAAAAAATTACCTCCAATCTCCACAGCCCATTTCTCTCCCTCTCTCATACATTTACGTACACACACACAAAACACACACACACACAAAAACCCTACCACACACCCGCAAGCAGTTCTTAATACTTTAATTCAATACACAACAACTGCCCTTCCATAAACATAAACATACATAAGAACAATGTCAGTGGGTTTACACACTAAAATCTGCAGCAAAAAGGTGAAACAACTTGTTGACGAGATACATCGCAGGGACGAGGGAACCGCAACGCTACGCCATCCCTGCCGCTCCCTCACTGCCGGTCCTGGAATACAAACAGGGACAGATGCATCATGTGCCCCAACCCTTTCACATTGGCCTAGTGCTTTAATAAGTTCAGCGTTCTGCATCTCTGTGTACAAAGTGTACTAACCTTAACCATGTGGCCGTGAAGCAGATGGGGAGATCTCCTGTCATGTTGGCAGTTGGAGCATCCCATTCCCAACCCCATGCCTGAACCCAGGGAAGCAGGCCACGTGCGTCCTAGCAAAGACGAGTTCTCGCCGTTTATTGTTGTTAGAAACACACAGACAACATGTCACTATTGTCACATAAGCCCATCCGTGGACAACAGCAAGGAAGTTACACACAAAAAAAACACTGTGCTGCTGACAGGGCTTATCTTGTACAGTATTCAGGGACAAACAGAGATCGCTGTCTGATCTCTCAGATGAATATGAATACTTACGCTTGAAGACAAGGAGCGAGAACGCAATGCCCACACCGAGGCCGGTAACTACAAAGGAACAAGGAAGAAGAAAAGTGTTAACAACGTCATCGGCTTACACGCAGACAATGGAGTGCTGTGCCTTTGGATCTGTCTGCCCCAGGGAAGTGAGAGCATGACGGAAACAGAACACCGCTTGGCACAAAGAGAAATCTGTCACAATGAGGCACGTTTGAATGTGTATGTGTGTGTGTGTGTGTGTGTGTGTGTGCGTAAGCAAGCTTGGCAGGGTGTTCAAAGGGGGGGTGGGTGGAGGTTGGACCTGGAATAGGAGCCAATCAATTGATTGGCACGAGGAGCGAGGCAAAGGATAACACAGACATAAGGTTGATGCACTCTGAAAACAACAGTCACCCCAGTCGGGGTGTGTTTGACAGACAAAGGCAGGGAGCTACTCAGACTTTGGGGGGGGAGAAGTGGAATGTGTTTGTGTGCTCAGTTTCACCTCGCTGCTGCAGGCCACACCACACCCAACCCCGAGCCACCCGGCAGAGGCACATAAAAACAACTATTTGGGCCCCTCAGACTCTCTTAATTGGATTCAGAGAGCTATGCAGCATGACTGATTTTCTTCAGGCAGAACAGTGTGACCGTTCTGTATCAAACCACTTAACAATTGTCAAACAGGGTCCCAAGGAACAAGAGAGAACAACCCATTAGAAATATTACATCATTATAGGCTGTGGTTTTGAAGTTGTGCTGCCATTGTTATTTGGATAGCGTTTCTCCCAACTTCTGCTTAAAATCCAGGAGTTTTCTCTCTCTGGTTTTTCTCCCTGGATTTTCTTCATTTCTCTTCAAGTAAGAATGAATGCCAAATATGAGATAAGATCAACATAATACTTTGGCTCCATATCAGCAGATGCCTTTTGAAATAAAGCAAGTTTATAAAATGTTGACGTGAAGTCAATTACGAGGCCATGCTTATTCTTAGGAAAAGGCATTTCGGCACGTAGGCCAAATTCTTGAATCCCATCATAAACAATGTGTGTATATATATTGTGGAGCTGTGATATCGTGTCGCTCTGTCCAGTGAATCAAACATGTTGCTCTTACAAGCTTACTTAATTGCAGAGGTGTGGCGCCCCCTATTGAAATAATGCCACCCACCCACATAACTTACACATCGCTACAATTTAATTGTACTCTGTTTAATCTATACATTTAGTGTGATATTAAATGGACATGCCGCCTCTGTTGTTGAATCGCGTGTCAATGTCGTTTTACTGTTTTATGGTTGTTACGACTGATTAATAGAAGTCAAAAAACGTATAACTTCTACCTTTAAAACACATGCAAGTCATATTATAACGTTTGTAATTGTAGCCTACCTTGTAACAGGTAGGCTACACTAAGCCCCTAAACAAACTAGAAGACATGCAATAACACAGCAGTTAAGCCATAGGCTGTCTTAAACAAATGAAAACAGAAGTGGCACCTCATATATGCTATAATATTATGTATGGGCGTCTTTACTGTGGTTTTTTAAGACTTTTGCGTATAACGTCCTATTGGATCGTGGTAGGTCACTGACTGAAACCTCACTTCCACTGGCATGCAAAGTGACATGCTTCGTAGCGCAAATGTAACCCTCGTCATTTGTCGCACCGTGTTTCATAGGATGTCTTATGCAGAATACGGCCATGCATATGGTGGAATTAGATAAATACCGGTTTTCAAGGCAGTGTCCGCAAGACACCGGTCCCATTTGCGTCCAGATGCATCTGCCATGTTTTCGGCAGTCAGGAAATGCTGCTCAGAATCGCGATAGGTGAGCGAAGTCACGTGACCGTGTCTACAGCCCGATATACTCATGTAAATATATATCTATATATATTTATAATATATGGTAAATATGGTTCATCATGTAAATATTGTATACAGTCTATGGTAAATATGGTTTATAGTCTTACCATTTCCAATGCATTGTTCCCGATAGAGTTTCAAGCAAATAAATGACCACGATCTACAAAAGCACCCGTATATATACCAGTATCCTTCATATGTAGCAGTCTTTTTCCTATACAAATCATGTTAGTACATTTTTATAGGAACAAGCTGTAAATACATTGAACAGGTGTAATTATTTCTTCTTCATTCATGTGCAATGAAAATATAATTACATTGTAAACCCCATTGATTTCATGGAATTCCATTATTTTATGCATATTTAATACATAATAAATTGAGTATAATGAAATGTACAGATTTATATAACATATTTTTATACCCCCGTAGTGTAGTGTCGTCTACTACACTACCGACGTTAATTAATTGTAGACCATAGAGAGTAATTTATAAACGATCTATAAGCCTAACAAGATTTGCAGGATTTGGCATGTGAAACCCGGTGGGACCTTTCCAAGTAATTAAGTAAATTCCTCTTTAATCAAAAAGAAAAAATCTTAAAAAGGAAAATGTTCACAACACGTCTGGTAACCAGTTCATCACTCGGTCGCCCTCTCTCTTTCACTGCACCACTCCTCTCTTTCCATACTTGGCAATGCATTTCTTACTACTTTGCGATTGGCTGTTGTAAAGCAAGCAATGACCCGGACATGCAAGCGTCGCTTGTTTTCCCCTGGCCTCCTTCCTGTACCCCGGTTGAGGAAGTGAATTCGCTGACAGGGTTGGGTTCTGTTTGTGAAGGGAGGCGAAAAGAAACATCTAATATTCGCTGGGGACAAAAACAGGAGCAATAGTCGCGGGGAGCAGTTTATAAAACACATCCGTGGTAAATTGTAAGTTCATCGGTGAGATCATACCCCCCCGCTGACATCGCCACAGAACTCCGCAGACATGGTAAGGGCCGCGGCCGGAGACGCGGGGATGGGGTCGGGGTTTTTGGTTGGGGCTGTTGGCTACTGCTAGCTAAGCGATACGGGCTAAAGCTATGCTACGCTAACGCTAGCTCTCCTTTATAGGAAGTGGTGGCTGGTAACCCGAGAGTCATCAACGATCGAAAGCGTCGTCATAATTCGCCATGGCCTGTCGCCCCCGTGTCATGTTATATTTATTTTTTGCCACGCTCGTAAAGCACAACAATCGCGACAGCGCCAGCTAGTTAGCCGTGCAAGCCGTGGAGCTACTGCCAGCCAGATGCCCAGTGGGGCTGCAAAATAAAGTTAGCACAGGATGTTTTGGATTTGAAGCATGTTCGTGCATTGCCTTAAAGGTATGCCAGCCCCAATGCATACCCACCCCGAGTCCGTGCACGGTGCACGCACACGCGCCCACGGTTAAAATAGACTAGCGCCGGGGTGCCTGTCGCTATAATAAGCCTCTACTCTGCTGTTAACCATCCCAAGCGGTTACCCCCCTTGTCAATAGCTGTCTTGCAAGAATGAACGTTGTTTATCCAGTATTTTGAAATTGAATTGACAGTTTGTTAACATGAGTTTCATACAGGGGACATGTTATTATGTATCCTATCAGCAATGTAATGTATTTATTCACTGTTTGTTTATTTGGTGTGTGTCTATGGTTTGTATCTCCACAATGTCCGTTACTGAACGAATTGGGTTAAGGAAATAACTCTAATTCAACAGTGTATGAGCAGATATTGTTGCCAAGGTAACTTTAATGTGTAACAGCACTCTGTTTCACATATTCTGGAAGACCAGGTGGTTTCTATCCCTTGGTCACCACTCTGCCTCTCAGCATCACCTCATCCATCCTCCTGGTGTAGTTTCCCCGTGTTCCCCCCTGACCCCCAGGGGTTGTTGGTCCGAGTGAGTGTTTACACGGAGGACGCAGGCGCTGGTAAACACTGTCAGACAGCGCAGGTGTCTGATGCAGCTGACTGATGAATCGACTGAGACAAGACTTTTAATGCAAGCTGTAATGGGCTTCAGATAGTCAGCAGTATGTGGAGGAAGTGGCCATGGAATCTTCCAGTTTGTTCAGAGTGACCTCTCCCCCCCACCACCCTGCCCCATGAAAAATGTTTATGGAAGGAAATGGCGATTTTTTTTTTCCAGTGTGATGTTCTCTGTCGATAAAGAGGCAGCTGTGAATACTTTCTCAGATTCACACACTTGAAGTGATGAGATGTAGAGTTAGCACTTGTTATCTTAGTGATTGGCTTTACAGTGTATCTGTATGTCTCTGATTCCTAAATGTTCTCTACAAAGGACTATAAACAAGTGTTGACTATGGCCTAATCTAGATGTTCACACATTGTGCCATTATCCTGCAGGCTATTTTAAGTAATCTTTAAGGTGTTTCACCTATCAGGTAAACACTTATGAATCAGCAATGAGGAAATGTACAGGCCATTTATTAGCAAATCACGTGGGAATTGCTCCTGTGTCGTTTTGTATAAATTCTCTTTTGGACACAATAAGGTAATCTAAAATGGTTTAGGTTGATTTAAAAACACATTTTACCCGAACATTTGTGCATAGTCTTTTGTTAAAAGCGTATCTGTTTAAAAGCAGATAAGCAATACAAATACGATCAATATACCTACAGTAAAACACTGGCTGGTTTCAGTGGCATGGCTTAGTGGAAGCCACACATTCCCCCTCTTTGCGATCAGCAATCAGTCAGACGTCTTTCTGTGCATTCCCAGGCGTTTCGTGTTGTGGCTAGCCTGTCCATCCATACACACTGCTATGCTGGTATTCACTGCATAGTTAGGCAGGGGGTTCCCCTGGGGGGATGAGCTCAGCCATGTGGCCAAGTCTGTTCTGCTTCCCCCGGGAATTATTATATTCTAGTTTACGTCCCCACCAGGCTGAACAAACAATAATAACAGGCCGTTTACCACACTTGAAATCTAGAAACTCTATTTGTAAAGTTGCTGCAATTGCGTTCCTTCCACGGCATGCAGAGACACTGTAAAACTGCACAGAACTGGAGTTAAACATGTCAAATATTTGTGCACCTTGAAAAGAAAATTGGATGGGCCATGTGTTGTAAGATGTATTGACTTCTCTTCTGAAACGGTTGTGTTTGGCTAATGAAGTGTTCCCAAGACAAACTGTGGTTGCTTTGGTGACACAGAGATGTCGCAGTGGGGGATGAGGTAGTGTGGGTCGAAATACGTCCCACAATGCATTGGAACTCGCTCCTCTCGTACCCTCGTACAGAATGTAGCACGTTTCCATCAGAAGAGCAGCGTATACTGTAGTCTGTCTCTTGAACTTTTTAATGCCGTCAATGTAACATCGTGTACCACTTTGAGTACCTAGCTGTATACCTGTAGAGTTGTGCTGAGAGTGACGCTCTGTTTTTGTGGTTAGAATACCAAGACCCTCGTCAAACATTTCAGATATTGAGGAACACTGACTGAAAAGGCATGTCAGTGCTTACATCCTAGTGATCCTCATCTTTCTTTGCCACACCTCGGCTCACAAACTCTTGCCAAATTAAAGCTTCCAAAGTTTCATAGGAATAAATGCATAGGCTGTCATCAAACTTACAACCAATGAAATTACACTAACTAGCTAGTGTGGGCATTTCCCCTCTACTATACTAGAGTGGGTGGGCCTCCTTCTAGCTCTCATCCAATCCAATACCCTAAGCTATCTGATTTCTTGTTATCTAAAACATTTTGCCAAGGGTTTTTAATGTCAACCTTGCTGGACAAGTTCTGGCTACGCAAGATTAAATGGCCCACGATTACTGGTCTAAATTTAAACTGTTTTGTGAACGCAATGGAACAAATCTGTATCCAAAATGAAACGGTAGTGTTGCTCCATTGTCTGTATTGCAACTTTCTTAGAATGAGCAGGAGCTGCTACTAGCACAACTGCAGCTTTTAAAAGCAGATCCTGAGTTGCACCCAATCCCCTCCAACATCAATGACTTTATTTTATCTAAACTTAACGTAAAATAAAATAAACATGACAACGATGGCGACGAGTGAATTTGCATATCATAGTGGACCAAGCATAAGAGAGACTTGGTAGGGATGTGTGTTGACATTGTTATTGGTAGTCTATTGACACTCCAACTTGCAGTTGGAATGGCGGCCACACCCACACGGACTTGGTGCCTCTTTGATAGGAGATGAACTAGGTCAAAGTCCATCTGGTTTCATGGTCTCTTTAAGGAAGAAAAAGTGTCTGGCATCGTCCAATATCGGCGACCATTGCATGGACTCAAAGGGCAAACAATTAAAGCCTGTTAAATTCATGACAAGGTGTACGGTGTAGAAAATACTAGTTATCTAACTATAATTAGTGTTTCTGTATGTATGTCTGTCCTCCGATTTTCCTCGACAACCGTTCACCCGATCAACGGCACACAAGTGGTTTGGGTGAGCGCTTCTCGAGAAAGCTGCAAGCAGCAATACCAGAGGGCATACAGGCATGTTTTGAACGGGAACATGACTAGTTTGAATGAACTTTCACTGTCTTTTCTGCTGGGTTAATCACGTGACTTACCTGTGTTTGTTTCAGAACGATCAGCAGCTAGATTGTGCCCTGGACCTGATGAGGCGTCTGCCTCCTCAGCAGATTGAGAAGAACCTCAGTGACCTCATTGACCTGGTGAGAAGCAACCTGCTGCTCACAGTCATATCAGCTTGCGCACC
>OMKP01081504.1:0-10801 GCA_900302375.1 Bathygadus melanobranchus
GCTCCTGGCCACCACGGCTGTGCTGTCTGGGAACATTTGTGAGAGTGTTCCAAGTGTTCCTGATGTTCTAGTTCCCAAGGTCAAGAAGTAGTAGGTAGTAGCTGCTGTGGGGAAGCATTGTAATGGTGACTGAATGGAATCTCTCTCTCTCTCTCTCTCTCTCTCTCTCTCTATCTATCTCTCTCTCTTTCTCTATCTCTCTCTCTCTCTATCTCTCTCATATACCATACCAATCATAACAATACATTGAACCCATGATATTTCATGTATACAGGCATAAATCAATGCAATTTAATACAAAATCCAATATAGTCATACAAAAACAGTACTTTTCAGTATTTACAGGTTACTATTATCCTGTTATGAATTACCTAACCCTAACCCTGACCCTAACTAATAGATAATAGTAGATACATTCACTATTTGTGTATTTTTTCCCTCAAGCAAGGTTGTCGACAATGTTTTTATCCTATTCGGCTCTGTGTAACAATGCATACAATGGACTGGACAATGGAACACATTACGACAATCAATAAAAATATTAAATCAAACACAATATTGGTCTACATTGGTTTACTTGTCTCTAGGCTATTCTAAATGAATTTATGAATGAGTCTTTTTTTTATGTATGTTTGTTTATTTGATTCTCTGCCAGGTTGCGATGTTTGGTCAAACAGCTGGAGAGAGGGGAGGCGTCCGTGGTGGACCTGAAGAAGAACCTGGAATATGCTGCTTCTGTCCTGGAGTCGGTCTACATCGAAGAGACCAGGTGAGAGACGTCCACTTCCTCCTGTCTCCTCCTCTACGTCTTTTAACTCTCAACGCTTCGGAGAAAACTCTCATCTGTCAGCGCTTGCTTGCTTACGACGTCTAAAACAAAAAAACATGGTTTTGGCTTCACTGGCACTTTAAAGAGAGATGTAGAGTTAGAGAAAGAGACAGAGAACTAATGAAAGAGAAAGAACGAGAGGTTAAGAGTTTTCAGAGGTCTGCTGGGGGCAGAATTGGAGTGGTCTTTAGGATGGTCTGTGTGTGTGTGTGTGTCTGTGTGTGTGTGTCAAGATTGAGCAAGTAGGCGATTTTAGGGAGCACCTGGTCATTCTTGTTGCTCCTAGCAGGAGACGGCCAGAGCATCTGTCTCTCTCTCTCTCTCTCTCTCTCTCAGACTCTCACTTTGTCCATCCACTCACACACCTATACATGTAACACACCTGTTACGCTATGCTACTTTTTCTTTTGTGTTACGCTCCATTATGCTTATTACGTTGCACTGTGTTATGTTATGTTATGTTATATTTCTTTATTGTATGTAAAGTTATGTCACGCTATGTTATATTGTTTTACTTTATGTAATGTTACGTTATGGGTCAGTCTCTCTGTCTGTTCTTCCATCCTCTCATTTCTACATGTGACTCTTTTTTTTCTCTGCCTTCGCCTTTAAAGCTACGCTAGGTAAGTCTTACAAACTGACACTTTTTTTAAAATTCACAAATAATATCTGGCTGCAGACATTCCCACAAGCAAACATCGGTGGGCAGACAGTGATGAAAGGGGCAACAGTAGCTCAGGGGGTAGAGCGGTTGTCTGGCAACCGTAAGGTCGCTGGTTCGATCCCCGGCTCCGCCTAGCTAATTGTCGAGGTGTCCCTGAGCAAGATACCTAACCCTAAGTGCTCCTGACAAGCTGGTTGTTACCTTGCATGGATGACACTGCCGTCGGTGTATGAATGGGTGAATGTGAGGCAAATGTAAAGCGCTATATAAATGCAGTCCATTTACTAACAAGTAGTAGTAGTAATGGTCATAGTAATCAATAACATACTGCCTACATTATATAGTATAGGTTTTCAATAACGTCCACCTGAGCATTGGGTGAAAAAATCTACTTCTGACTTCCTTCAAATGAGAAGAGATGGTCTGATTGGTCATAAAAGTGGTCCAAAATTGCAATTGTCTCATACAAAAGAGGCAGGCTCGCAGCCAATCAGAACATATATTTTCACAGCGCATTTCACTCACTAATAGTTAACGGATGGCTATAGCATTTCAAATTCAAGTTACACTCAAATTATAACTCTTACTTAGATCTTACCTGCAGCACAATAAGCTCTAAAGTGAGGTTATGTACAGAGAGGGTGCATCGCTCTTTCTCTCTCTCTCTCTCTCTCTTCTCTATCTTCCTCACAAGGTCTCTCTCTCTCTTCTTCTCTATCTTCCTCACAAGGTCTCTCTTCTTCTCTATCTTCCTCACAAGGTCTCTCTCTCTCTTCTCTATCTTCCTCACAAGGTCTCTCTCTCTCTTCCTGCTTCTCTACATCTCACTTCCCCTCCCCACATCTCTCCCCTCCCCTCCACGTCTCTATGTCGCTTTATCTCAAAGTTGCATACCCTTTTGTCCCTTGAGTGTGATCCTCTCTCTCTCTCTGTATATACTGTATACATATATATATATATATACACAGTAAATATACAGTATATATATATATACAGTATCTGTCTGTGTGTCGGCTTGGCACAGTAAATTTTGCCCCGGCACTGGTGTGCTCTGGAGGACACACACACATTTGTTATGAATATGGTCACGCTAATAGGCAATAATAGTAACACATGAAGTGTTTGTTTGCGTAAACAATATAGCAGACAGTAGTGGGTGAAACGCACATGCACACAAACGAACCGTGCATGTCGGAGACATTCAGCCCCTGCTATGTTGGCTATTAAATGAACAAATGTTTTCCCTTTACTTTCTCTATCTCTCTGTCCTTTTGCCCATCCTTTCTTTTCCTCCTTTTTTTCCCCAATCCATCGCCCCGCCAAACATCCATCAATACTCATCAATGTGTCTGTCACTCTGCTATACCTCTCCTTTTCTACCCTCTGTCTCCTGCCCATCTGCCATTCAAATATCCATCTAACATCCAACCATCCCTTGAGTCTATCCAACAATCCATCATTCACCCTCCTCTCCATCCATCCATCATCCCCACCCCACACCCCTTACCTCTCGCCCTACCACCACCCATCTCTCTCTCTTTCTCTCTCTCTCCCCCTTCCCCCCACCCCGAGCAGGCGGCTGGTGGACACAGAGGACGAGCTGAGTGACATCCAGTCGGACTCGGTGCCGTCGGAGGTGCGCGATTGGCTGGCCTCCACCTTCACGCGGCAGATGGGCCTGATGCTGCGGCGCACGGAGGAGAAGCCCCGCTTCCGGAGCATCGTGCATGCGGTGCAGGCCGGCATCTTCGTGGAGAGGTCTGCCGCTCCACATACACAGTTAGAGCAAACCTTCCAGGCGCTTCTGGGAAACCCATTGAGCTCAATACGTCGCCTGTACATCGCCCCACCCGGGCTAGCGTTTAACCGATAGTTATATAGTATGTAGCAAGTCAACTTCCGGAATCAGATACTATATGAATAAATACTCCTATCCAATGCAACATATGCTGCATGCTATTCTATCCTAATATCATTGTTAGTGTATCATGTGATTTATGGTAGCCATTAGAGAGCACTTCCCTATGGATGGAGCGTCAGCGCCATAAACAGTGTTTACAATGCATCAAAGAGGTAATAAAAGCCCTAATCTAATAGAACACAGTATTAATATCAGTACTGGGGATGTGTCAGTGTGGGGATATTGGACTGTCCATTGTCCATCCTCATTGACCTTGGAGAAGCTTCCCAGTCACAAATCTACACTCACTTACCTCCAGCAACAGGTCCATTAGACCTGGTTACACACACACACACACACACAGCCAAATTATTTGGTTGTTTTTATGTGTTTGTTTGTTTGTTTAGTTTATGTCTGTCACCCTAAGTATCAACACTGACATTGGTGCACATGTCACACACTTGATTTCGCCTCTGTGCATATGTCCAAATATATATATATACTTTTTACTTGGTTTTATGCAAAAACACATCTACAAATGTAATAACTTTTCTTCACTCAAAGAAAACATCAACATTTAATTGAATCAAACCCTAAGCATAGTTTGTCAGTTATGCCAATCAATCCTCTGTTAATGTCCTTATTTGTATATCATTTGTGTATTTATGTAGTTCTGTATCTTCTGAGTCACAACCCATGGCAACAATGATGAGTAGTTGAGCCAATCAGAAATGATATTACATAGTACAACAACCTGTGTGCGACCTTTGTGCGGCACTGCTTCACATGATGCAAATCAGTGTTAGCCTAGGCTAGTCTTCTTGCTATGACCTCCAAATGTTCTGAACAAGATTGATTTGACCTCCAGTGAAACGATGTCGATGTGTCTCTGTCACAGAATGTACAGACGGACGTCCAACATGGTTGGTCTGAGCTACCCGCCCAACGTCATAACTGTGCTCAAGGTATGAACACTCAAAAGCTCTAAACTATTTGTGCATGTGTGTGTGTCTGAGTTAATAAATTAACACAGAACTGATAAATAACTGATGTGAAATCACTGGGTGATTCAGTGATTCATATTATTATTGTTATTAGTTATTAGTTGTCAACAACCTGTCAACAAACATATTTACCACAACTGTGTGATGAAAGTACTTCAGTGAAACATACAGTATGATAGTAATTTGTCTCCTTGTCATATGAAAAATGCACTACAATACTGTTTGTTGATTTGTTGTCTATGGCATCCGAGTGAAAACACACATTGTTATTGAAAAGTGTTGAAATAGTGCTCTGTAAAACTCCTTCTCTCCTCTGTTCTCTATCAGTCTCTTTCTCTATTCTGTTCTCTCTCCATCTCTTTCTCCTCTCTGTTGTTTCCCTCTCCCCAGTCAACCTTAGTTTATATCAGTTTGCATTATGTAAAAAATCTTGTGGTATGCAAAAGGTTAATTTGTATTAGCATTTGGTAGGTGACCCTTCTGACCCTTAAGTGATAGGCTAAGCTAAAATGCATTAATTTAAACCATGAACCAACTCAGGGAAGTCAACATAAAATCACACAATGAAATCACCAATTCACAGTGGAAGAACTGGTAGAAGCCTATGAAAAATAATCTATATGGTTGTTAACAACACTGTGTTTACGTTTTCTAATGAACATATAGCATATACTTTGTAACTAACTATATGATCAGGAAAGCCCCTAGAATAAGAATAAAGCAACAGGAAGGTGAAGGATAGCTCCTGGCCATGCGGTCTACAACACAATAGATATTGTTGGACATTCTGGCCAACGTTGATTCCCTGGTACAGAGAGCTGTAACCACAGAATACCCTGGGCTGCATTGCTTCTCATTTGAATGTGTAGCAGCAGGTCTTGGGTGTCAACTCCACGGATGAACAGACGGTGAGACGCTTGGCATTATGCTATCAGGTAGTGCATATGCCAAATCGGCACAGAAGGCCCAGACGTAGACCCATCTTGATGTACCTACGAAGCCAGACTCTGGGCACAGACCGCAGACAACGCATGAGTCATACGCTAACATATGCAGCGAATAAGGAATAACACGTTTGGAGCACAACAGAGCCTTTCTTTCTGCTCAACCCACGACCCATCGCTTAGCTTCCATTGTTTCACAGCAACAGCCTGGGAGATTTCTGCTTACATAAGGCTGCTATATGTCTCCGTGTCTAAGAACCCCCCCCCCCACACACACACACACACACACACACACTTGGTGCTGCGGGGAATGCCCCTGCAGCGTCCAGCAGCGTGCGACAGATATCGAGAGCCATGGGAAAGTTTCCAATTCAAAGACGTAAATCTTTAATGCATGGCCGTCGGGCCAGGATGCTGGAAGACAAGAGAGGGCGTAGAGCGAGTGAGGGTGTGGGCGACCAAAAGAAAGATAGAGAGAGATAATGAGAGAGAGAGGATGAGGAAGAAGGAGAAGTAAAATAGGCAAAGTGATATAAAGAGAGAAATAAACGAGCCAGGACAGGTGAAGTCATTATAAAACATAAGTAGCATAAGCGACCAAGAACAGGGGTTTATGAACGTAGAGGATGAGGGGACAATGACAAGAAAGACAAGTTAAATAGACAAGATGATTAAATCATGATTTCAAACAGAATGAAAGTTTGAAGGCAGTGAATGTGCTGTTCTTTTTTTTAATCGTCAAAAAACACGCCGTAGGCCTACTTTTGACAATATGCAAATGAGTCGTTCCAGAGTGAAAAGAGCTCTTGGGTGGAAAAAAAAAACCCTGCTTCATTTCGTTACATAAATCCCTCGCTGGGAACGTCATAGAAGGTCCGGCACCCTAGCTTATATCATGACATATGAAACCAATATCTATGTAAAACCGTACAACCCTATAATGTAACAAGCCATGGACACATCCATCCCCTTTCCCCTTTAAAACCGCGCTGTGGGCCTAGAGCAAGCATCCTCAAAGTCCGGACTCCGGTCCGGATCCAGACCGAACCACAACTGTCTCCGGACTCTGAGCAAATGATACTTTCCATATGTATTATATGTATTATATGTATTATATGTATTATCTGAGAGACATCACTGCGACGCAACGAGTCAAAATGATCCGTTTTGTCCACTGCAAGCAGCGCTCCGCTAGTCCAACTGTCTGTGTGAGGATGTCTACTCTGCTTTGGTCCAATCACATTCAGTGTACTGTCATCTCCATGACAACAGAGTTTTTAGTTTTTTTTTACGAAACTAGCAATGTACAATAGTTCTGGACTTATTTGGACTTTGATTCCTTGCATGGTTTTTAATTCGTCTTTGGTGCGTGGGTGTGTGAACCGGTTGGGGGACAATGGGGAAATGGTGATTTGTAGATCCTATTATAATTGTTTAAAAGCTTGACTGACCTTAATAAACTGACCTTTGTCTTATTGAACATTTTTCTTTGTGGACCTTTAAGATCTGTATTTGAGTACCCCTGGCCTAGACCATATGCACAGTGTACCATGAAACTGTAGTCATTATTGAGAAACACATTAATATTTACTTCTGCCATATATACAGGCTACATTTTCCATTTTCTCTTGGCTGGTATAATAACGAGAACTAGATATGATAATATGGGAGGTTTTCATATTATATTGGCAGGGCCTTGTGGAGTCACATGGTGAACCTCACTAGTAATAAAAAAAGCAAGTGAGTGAGTTTTCTCACGACCAGCATACTGCATTATGTTAGTCACACTGTAGGAATCTGCATTGAACAGTACATCACAGCTTTAGGGACATGTTTATGAGTTTAAGGGGTATATTAAAGATGGCCATGAGTCATACTGTGAAACTGAATGTTACATTTTTTTTACAATTGTGTTACATTTAAAAGGTTAAAGGACAATACTGCACTGCACCACTGCGTCTTTCGCACAACTATTTTCAACGTCACAAAACAAATGGGGAAAAATAAATGCTAAAGTCTGAGTAACATTCATATACGGATGAATACCAATCCCTGTGTGTGTGTGTGTGTGTGTCTTTATCAGCATGTGGACACGTGGTCCTTCGATGTGTTTGCCCTGAACGACGCGAGCAGTGAGCACGCGCTGAAGTTTATCTTCTACGAGTTGCTCACCCGATACGACCTCATCAATCGCTTCAAGGTAAGGACACCCACAACACGGCGCATACTACTACCTCCCCTTCCTCCTCATCGCCTTTTATCTCTTCCTCACCAGATGACTGTATTCATTCTGTCTTGTGTGCGTGTGCGTGTGTGTGCGCGCGCATTATTACGGTACACTCGAGAGTTGGTGTGTTGAGTGCATTTCTTTCCATTTCCTAAAGGGTTGTATTTTTATTGGAGGGTGGTGGGTCATTGGGGGTGGGTGGTTGTACGTCTGCAGGGAAATTAGACGCTCATCAGTTTGATAAGTGAATGGCTGTAAACAAATCCCTGCTTCTTCATCCTTGCCACTCATCCCCTCCTCTGCCTCTGCCAGAGTATATCTTGCTTTACCAGACATCTCCACAAGTCCTCAAAATTTGTTCAATGTCCTTAAAATGTTTTAGCATTCTGTCATTTTGACCTTTAGTTATGATCAGAGTCGGCTTATCTTTAATAAGGTATGTATGCATCCTAGGGGGACACAGTGTATGTCTATAAGGTAGATGTGTAGGAATGTGTTGAGGGTAGATGTGTATGGATGTCTTAAGGGTCGATGTGTAAAGATGTGGGGGCTGCAGTAGCTCAGGAGGTAGAGCGGTTGTCCAGCAACCGGAAGGTTGCTGGTTCAAGTGTTGCGGTGTCCCTGAGCAAGCCTAACCCTAACTGCAATCCATTTACCATTTGTTAAGGGTAGATATCTAGGGATGTGTTGAGGGTAGATGTGTAGGGATGTGTTAAGGGTGGATGTGTTGGGATCTTAAAGGGAATGTCCAATGGGATCAGGAGCAACATTTGTATGTTCCAAGGGATTCGCTAGGGATGCACAATTAATTGTATATTCATTGCAGTGTCGATATTGGCCTCCACAATGAATTGATCGTGGCTGCGGGGGTGATGATTTTTGAAATCATTTTTATTTATTCACTCTCGTGTCACTGTTTTCAGATTTGCACACGCACAGCACATGTTAACACACTGTGATGAGACTGTGATGTTTTATCACGTTTTGTAAAAACACATCAAATCGATGTTGATGGTCCTGTTAATCCAGATCCCCATCTCCGCTCTGGTGTCCTTCGTGGAGGCCCTGGAGGTGGGCTACAGCAAGCACAAGAACCCCTACCACAACCTGATGCACGCCGCAGACGTCACGCAGACCGTACACTACCTGCTGCTCAAGACGGGCATGGTGGTAAGTTGATGTTGGTGTTGAGGCAAGTTCTAGCACAGTATCAGTGATGTTGATGTTGGTGTTGAGACAAGTTCTAGCACAGTATCAGTGGTGGTGGTGGTGGTGTTGAGACAAGTTCTAGCACAGTATCAGTGATGTTGATGTTGGTGTTGAGACAAGTTCTAGCACAGTATCAGTGATGTTGATGTTGGTGTTGAGACAAGTTCTAGCACAGTATCAGTGGTGGTGGTGGTGGTAGTAGTAGTATGCAGGTCCCACACCAAAAGAGCCATGGACCATCACATAGTAGAGGTTTTAAGCAGTGCTGGAAGTTATAGCATGACACCGTGGGTGTCTGTATGGCAACGTCAGTGTGAGTGCTCTCCTTGAGTGTTTTTAAATACAGCCTTTGTTAAAAGCAATATTGCGAAGTAGTAGAAGCAGTAAATGGAGGGAGCTCAGGGGGTAGAGCGGTTGTCCGGCAACCGGAAGGTCGCTGGTTCGATCCCTGGCTCCGCCTAGCTAATTGTCGAGGTGTCCCTGAGCAAGACACCTAACCCTGACGAGCTGGTTGTTACCTTGCATGGTTGACACCGCTGTCGGTGTATGAATGGGTGAATGTGAGGCAAATGTAAAGCGCTTTGGATAAAAGCGCTATATAAATGCAGACCATTTAGTAGTAGGTATAGGAGGTGGTTTTTTTTGTAATATTGGCTTTATTTAAAGTTAAACAAGTTTAAGTAGTTGTAGTGGGTGCAGGAGGTGGATTTAGAAAATATAGCCTTGTCACACCATCCAGAGATTCAAGTTTGCAATGAATATCAGTCTGGCCATGGCTAGGCAAAATTGATTTCCAAATCTTGCCAAATATGGTTGGAGGTAAAGCAAAAATCCTCTGAGAAAATCCTTCTGTTCAGTCTATTTCATTGCTCAGACTGCGGTGATCCTTGCGCTCGGGGGAACGCCCTTCCCTGAGCGCTGATTGGTCCTCGCATTTTTTAATTTTTGGAAAAGGCTTTTAAAAGGGCTTGAAGCCAGACTCTCTCTGCAGAGAGAAACAGACCGTGAACTCTTGAAGAGATCAGCAGGGTTTCACATGGCCAGAAAAGCTTCTTTTTTTTTCAAATCGGCCCACAAAGCAGTAGAGAGTATAAACAAGGATTATTGATGTATTACAGAGACTTATTCTCCCTCTTCTCTCCTTTTAGTATTAGTTATTTCCTCTCAATTCACTGTTTAGACATTTAGGAGACACTTTTATCCAAAGCGACTTACAGGGAATAGGCACCTTGTTCATGGATAGGCCATGGATATTAGGGATTAAATTGGGGACTTTGTGCATGTGTGTGTGTGTGTGTGTGTGTGTGTGTGTGTAATAAATAAAGCAGCAGGGAAAAGTGGCCAGCTTCTTGGGGAGAGCTTTTACATTACACTTTGTTTAGGGAAGAAGAATAAACAGAATGCAGCTGGCATCATTAGGAAGACAGCAAAGTGGGCCAATACCTAGCACAATAAGGATTCATGCTTGAGTTGCTGCGAATAGTCTCTATTTGTCAAACACAATTAGGACACACAAATCTAACATTTCTCAGGATGAATGTATTTAAAAAAAAAACAAACAATGAAAACCTGTGAAAATCTCAGTTGAAGCTTTTTGGTACAATCAAAAGCGAACGTGTCATGCAACAGAACCCAACAGAACACAACAGAACGCAACAGAATGCAACAAAGCACAACAGAACACAACAGAACACAACAGAACGCAACAGAACACAACAAAGCACAACAGAATGCAACAGAACACAACAGAATGCAACAGAATGCAACAGAACACAACAAAACACAACAGAACACAACAGAACACAACAGAACACAACAGAACACAACAGAACGCAACAGAACACAACAAAACACAACAGAACACAACAAAACACAACAGAACACAACAGAACACAACAGAACATAACAGAACACAACAGAATGCAACAGAACACAACAGAATGCACAGAACACAACAAAACGCAACAGAACGCAACAGAACGCAACAGAACGCAACAGAACACAACAGAACACAACAGTGTAGC
>OMKP01081507.1:0-11169 GCA_900302375.1 Bathygadus melanobranchus
CGGATCACAGTCTCGTATCGCAGGCTGAAGCGCTGAACAGCGAGAGCGAGAGCGAGAGGGAATGTCTCGTGTTGTTCCGGGTGAGCGCAGAAGCCGGCGCGTCCCTAGATCTTCTGCGGGTCCGGTGAGATGGGGCCTGGTGTGTTGGTCCCGTCCAGACTGTGCGCAGGGATCTGGAACTGTGGCGTGAGCACAGAGGGGAACTGGAAAACGCAATGCATGATGGGAGGTGGAGGGGGAGGACAGAGGACAGAATGTGAGTCAGGCGGAGTGCGTGTTTGAAGAACATGGAAGAGGTACTGAGGCCCTCACAATTGGCGTGTTCGCGTAGGCAGTACAGCTAGGGCTGGGTGATATGGCCAAAATCTTCTATCCCTATATAAGTCATATAACATCTCGATAACGATATATATCACGATATAGCTTGCTTTCTGGTAAATAATAAAATAAATAAATAGTCTATATAAAATAACCACATTGTAAAGCCTATTTTTGTACACTCCTATATACATGAGGAGACAAATTGATAACTAATCAGCAGTAATGTGGACATAATGACTCCTAGTATATATATATATATCGGGGGGCCTGAAGGTCATGCAATCGTCATGACAACAACGGTGACCGCCGGTGTTTGCTAAGCAGAGAACGCGCGGCTTGTACGGCTTTCAGTTATCACACGAGTTCTACTTCTGTTCACCCGCAGGCCATTCACTTCAAGTCAATGGCGGGCAACGATGAAAGAACGATCAAAAGAAACGAGAATGAAAAGGAACAGAAAGGCTAAGTTAATAGGGCAGATACCCCGGGTTACAATGGAGCTCAATGACGTCCGTCGGTTTTGTCGGAAGCACCTAAATATAGCCGAGGTCAAAACCTGCTGGGGAAGCGGGCGAGATGGGTAGGAGAAGATACGCGCCGCTAGGATGTTTTTAAACAAGGACACAGCGACGCGCTTCTCAATTGTTGCGGTCCCGCCACAAAGTAGGCTATTCGTAGCGCTCGCTTGAAAAGAAGATACGCGGTGGACACCCGTTTACACGAACACGAATAACCTAGAAAGCACAACAATAGGAGCGTGGGACTGACCTGGAACAGGTGGGCACCCTGGCGCCGTGTGGCGGGGCTGAGGGGAGCCACCGGACTGAGCGTGCTCCAGAAGTGGATGTTGGACAGCAGGGGGCTGGGGGTCAGCAGCAGAGTGGGAGTCTGGGGGTCAGGGTCACAACAACACACTTCGTCAATCAATCAATCGATTAGTCGACACTATTTTTTCATATTGCAATATATATCGTAAAGAACAAAAGTATCGCAATGTCATTTTTTTCCAATATCGTGCAGCCCTATCTTTAACCTCCTCTCAAAGAAAAATTGTATATATTAATAATAATATTACTAAGTAATTGTAAATGTATTACTGTATTACTAATTCCTAACTTGAACACCCCTAATATCACAGAGGCGCAGAGCCAAGGAGTTTGAGATCATAACCAGATCATGTGATGGTAAGGTAGAGGTGGGGCGTGGTCTGAAGCGTCGAGCACGGTTTGATTTCCAAAACCATCGTTACATAAAGTTCAGTGATGTCACCAGCGGTCACTGTGCTCACGTGCCGTAGGCTCATCTTTAGCAACACTAAACACAACTTCTCATGGGCAAAACGCCTTGCAGGCTCCCTGTAGTCACACACACACACAGACAGGGAAGACAGAGTGGACGAGAGCCAGATGATCTAATAAAGTCCTGGTGGTTGGACAGAAGCACATGCAGTCATGTGCTCTTCAAAATGCCAGCTGATTGCAATTAGACCTTATGTAAACAGGACGCCTGCGTTCGGCTGAGAGCTGGAGACCGACGCCATGCTGCTGCCCCCTGGAGGCGGAGTGAGTGAAATACCGGGGGGAGCTGTTTTAGTGCACGCTATGTAACCGTGTAGTCAAATATAGTTCGACTAAACTCACTGGCGTGTTCTACCCATCAACCTTCTTCAACACAAACATCCATACATAATTCGGTGTATTAGGTCAGGATGGGTGGGGTATTTATGTACCGATAACATTTTAATCTAAAGTAAAGGCACCGTTTAGCATTGCTACTCAATTTCGTTCGACAATAAAGGAATTCTGATTCAGATTCTATTCGTGTGAATGTATTATTGTAACTGGGCACATGCACCACTTGCACTCACTGCCACGATATATAACAAGAACATGACATCTATTCAGGTTAACCGATCTTAACCCTTCAGAGAGACGCCGTGGAATGGAACTGAACCTTTTAACCGTAGCTTCAGTCCTGTCAGTCCTAATACCCATAATGCACTGTGCGTAAAAGAAGCGCACAACGGACGTGTGCTTGTTTCCGCACTATATCCCACGATGCATTGCGGTTCAAATCCAGTGGATATGGCCGCTACAGAAGGGTTCTTTATGCAAACGATCCCTCGCTGGGTGACATCTTATTTTGTACACCTGTTACATTGAAATAAACACACACACCGTTACAACTCTGCAATTGTTTCTTTATATCTGTTTTTCTTTTAAACACAGCTGGCGCCACGGAATAAGAACCGAATCGATGGTCAGTTAATCACAATGGATAATCACAATCATAATATCGGGCAAAATAATCACCATGAGCACCTGTGTCATGAGGGTGCAGCTATAGAGGGACGCGGGGTGGGGCCTACCTGCAGCATGGCGGGTGTCAGCGAGGCCGTGGGCAGGGAGGGGCTGCAGATGTTCATGGGGGACAGGTCGGAGGTGGTGACGAACAGCGCGGGCGCGCTCAGCTCCAGGATCTTGGGCGGCTTGCGCATCTTGCCAGCGCCGGAGGCCGGCCCACCGTACATAGAGGACATGCTGCAGTCTCCGTCGCCCCCCGACGACGAACCACCGCTGTCAGCCTGCAGGGGGATTCATATATAGGGTTAGGGTTAGGATGTCATCTGTCATCTGGCAATGTCATCTGGAGGCATAGACTAAATAAATACACAATCTACTTCTAATGATGTTATTAAGAGTTAACAAGGTGTGCCTTAAGCCTCAGAAGATGACGATCCAGCAAATCCATCGCAATCTCACGTGATTTCAGTCTATCGATTTCCTTCTATTCCTTCAAGAGTATTTAATGGGTGGGAGTCTATTTACCCTCCTGGCTACGAAGCCAAGTGGCCAGTCGGTGTAGCTGAATGAAGACGCGTTTCTGGTTAGGGTTATGCTAAGCGGACGCGCATTAACCACGGCCACTTCAAATTGACCAATCACACAATAGTTCTCGGACACGTCACTAGAAAAAAAGTTCGGCCAGGAGGTGTCGAGAGCAAGCTGCGAGAACTCCCGATACGACGAGAATGACGTCATTCTGTTCTCGCACTCCTGGGGAGCGAGAACAAAGTTCTCTGTTCTTGCGGAGTATGCCCCGGCCTTAAGACTTGTTTATCACAATCACTGCAGACGGCAGTGGCGGCTGGCCAGTAGAGGGCGCTAAGGAGCCGCCCAACACCTCACCACATCCAAGAAGACGACCCCCATTGAATATGATTTTAAAAACGTAAATATAATATAGTTAGTGAGTAAAACAGCATTGATCTGAATGCTGCTGATTTACACATCACCAACCACTGGGTGGCAGCAGACAGCTAGTGGCTCGTGGTACATCTGACATAAAATGTGCAGAAAAGTGGCCGAGAAGCTTAACCATAGATGAGCTGACGTAGCTCCACACATCCCCCGGGGTCCCATTGTCGTGACGGAAAAGGTACTAAATTAGGGTCTAACACTAAGCAGGAAGGAGCCCCCTCTGATGCACATCATCACCTTATCACACAGTTTAAACACATTCAATTCAACTGATATGACTTCTCAGGCCCTGCAAAATGCAATATACATTTTAGCACTTAGCATGTGTCGAGAACTGAGAGGTAGATGGTAAGCAGTTCCAACGACCCACTAGTGTGTATGCGTGGTTTGTATTTGTTCACTCGCCTTCAACTCCTGGGACTGAGAGGATATGGACTCAAGGTCGCTGTCAATCACCAGCTCCTGGGAGGAGTCAGGCAGCGGATTTGGCGAGGTGCTCCGGGAGGCCAGTTGTGATAGGCCGATGTGCTGCTGCTGTTGCAGGTGAGGATGATAATGGTGGTGGTGGTGTTCTGAGGGGCGGAACTGTTCCACATAGAACACGGCCTGCGACGGCAGCGCCGAGGACTGCGCCAGGATGTCGTCTGCCCTCGGGGGAGGGGCTTGGAGGGGATACATGGTGTGATTGGACGAGGCGCCGGACTCCGCCGTGACCTGGGGAGGGGGTGTGTCCGAGGGCGCCGCCGGCTTGGGTGGGACGTTTCCAAACCTGATGACGGATGGCGACACGGAGGGCTGCTGCTGCTGCTGCTGAGGAGGAGACGTCGGAGGGGAGGGCGTCTCGTGAGCCTGATGGGCGGCGTTGGCCTTGGGGTGGCCGGTAGGGGCAGCGGTGGCCCCCGCGCTCCGGTCGCTCATCCTCTCCGCCGGGTCGGCCATCTTGACGGACTTGAAGAGCTGCCGGCCGTTCTGCAGCGAGGTGAGCGTGAAGGAGGTGTACAGGCCGGAGTGGATGTAGTCGTTGCGGTTGGACTGCTTGGCCGTGCCGGAGCTCTGGCCGGCCGCTCGGGCCTTCTGGTCCCGGTCGCCCGGGTCGCCGTCTAGCAAGCCCTCACCTCCCCGCTCGGACAGCGGGGTGAGACCCGCTGTCGTGGCTCCCACCACGTCGCCGGCCTCCGTCCGCGCGGCCATGTCCCCCGTCATTAAGTCCGAGTACGCCACGAAGCGGTAGACGAACTTCTGACCGTTCACTTTCTTGATGATGTTCTGTTGCCAAGAAGGGGTGGGGGGGGCAAAACAAAGGGGAGGTCAAAACAACACTCTGATGGATGGTAGCCTCCGATCAGAGGCAACACGTTTGTAGACGCAGCTCCTTCTGGAAGACACCGCCTGGCCTGTTCTGTGGTGACTATTACTATACTACAAGTTCACACGTCATCAATGAAAATGGACCGCATTTATATAGCGCTAAATGAAGATGGCATGGACAACATACAGCACAGTGAGTTGGACGTATGCAACTCATTTGCTTTACTACATTCTACATTGTAGAATAATGTATGTAGTCGTCTAATTATGTAGTAATTAGACGATTAGAATTATTATTTCAATCTCACACATTTTCTCAGACATGCATGAATGGCAGTAAAGAGTGCATGACGAGGCGTCTGAGTGGTTTAATAGAAGTCATGATGTCTTCAGTGAAGGTAATAAATAGCTAAATGACACAGGTAGGGTTCTTCTAAGTCGGTAATTAAGGGTTAGAGCTAGTTTGAGCCAGTCCCCGCCCACTATCGACATTTAGAAATGCTTCTGTTGCACTTGTGGTAGACCCCTTTATTTAAATTTTCATATATCGCTGTTCAGGCTCCACTCACTGCAATCTGATTGTGGGGGGGGGTTCCCAGAAGGTTACCTGGCAACCCAAAACTGTCCGTAACAATGAACACATGCAATAGCAGGCATTCATGTATTTATGTATTTATTTTTATTTTGTTTGTATGATGGTTATGTGGAAACTGCTGTCTGCAAAACAAATTGCCCCTTGGGGATAATAAAGACAACTTGAACTTGATTTAACCCAAATAGGGCAAATATTTACATCTTATCCTATGTTTTTAAAACATTGCGCATTTAAGTTGAGATTTGGACTACAATCCATGGCATCTATTAGGCCCACTATGCTAGCCCTACCCACTGTGGAGTGTGTGTGGCTGATGGCTGGTTTAAGCAGCCTCGCCTGTTCAGGCGAGTCAGGCTGATTAGGCTGCACACCTGTGGTGCATTGACTAATCAATGCTCCCAGGTTAAACCTCCCACACACACACACCACACACACACACAACTTTTCATTTAAAATTAGTTGCTTTAGGGTTTGAATAAAATACATTCAAGGACTTCAACTCACAACTCACAACAAAGCGAGAGTGTAAGAGAGGCCGTAGCTTCTTTAGCGAGCCTCTGGGAGGGGCGGGCAGAGGGGCCAGAGAGACCAGAGAGAAAGCAAATAAACAGAAATAGCCCGGTGAGATCCCACCAAAGCAGGTTCACTCCTTCCTACTCGCGTGAAAGGCAAGCAGACAATTTTGCTGCTGCCAAACATACCAGAGACTAGACCCAGCCCTGGACGCCCACAGAAGCAAGCTGCATTTAGTGCCAGAACCACAGGCAGAGTGGGAGGCAGACTATGGCACAGCAAGAAAGACAGCGACACACACACACACAGAGAGAGAGCGCCATAAGGACATTCATGCAGCAACGGGGTATAACAGCCGTTTGCAAAGTCTCCAAAGAGCACGCACGTTCCCAAGCAAGCGCACGCTGTGTACCGTACATAGAGATGCGTGCGTTTCCATCCCCTCTCATACCGCGGGTATTAACACGCTAATCTGCAAGTCGGCACAGCAGAGCCCGACGTGACCCCGCGGGGGCAACGCGCGCTCAACGTACGCTGCTTGTAACGCGGGTGACGAGAGCGGAGGAGTTGAGTTAATTCACCTTGTCGTAGTAATAACGGAGGGCACGGCTGAGCTTGTCGTAGTTCATGTTGGGCTTGTTCTTGCGGACGCCCCACAGCCGGGCCACCTCCTCGGCCCGCAGCAGCTTGAACTCGCCCTCCTCATTGGTCCAGCAGATGAGCTGCTTGTTGCTGGAGTCCCGCAGCAGCTGGAGCAGGAACTGCCATAGTGTGACCGAGTTGTCCATTGGCTGTCACTGCGGAGGACATTTCAACGACAAGACGCTTATTCGGATGGTTATTCTTATTATTCAACGGCTATATTTTGTAGTTTGATTTGTACAATGATTCAATCAGTACAACGGCTTTCATATACATATACATTTTGCATTGTGTTCGCATGAGAATACCAGGAAGCTAAATGAGAAAACATAAACAAGCATCTACAGTGACCGAGGAACACACCCACTCCCGGTCCAACAGCTACCAGGAGACTAAATATATTGACAATTTATTGATTCACATAAATAGATCGTTTGGTGGCTCAGAGACGACGTGAATAAAAATGGTTAGACAGTTTCGGGTGAAGCTTAAAGACACAGCAAGCAGAACTGATTCTTCTGTGTGGTTTTTCTTCACCCTCTCGCTATGGATGAATCATTTCAGCCTACTCAATACAATGTCAGATACTCACTAACATACACACCCCCACTCATGTAACAAGCAGCCCAGAAAAGCTCATTAAGGCCTATATATATATATATTTTATAATGAGCTGAAACAGATAAATCCAATATTAACATTTCTGTTGCCATTTTTTAGCAACTGTAAGCTTGTAACCTGTTCTATTGACCTGGCAACCAGGAATGCTTGTAACTTGTTCTATTCTAATTGCAGTCTACCTTCAGCGATATATTGTTGTCTCCCTCTTTCGACAAATGTGTTACTTTTTTGTAGGTCGCTTTGGATAAAAGCGTCTGCCAAATGCTCTAAATGTAAATAAATACCTTAGGCATTTTTATTACATCCTGCACAGAAAATCAGCTCTGCAAGGTACATTTTAGCCTCATGTATCACTGAGGATCTCACTCTCAAAACTTACTTTCCTATGTGAAAAAAATAGCCTTTGAAGTGCATATCTGCTATGCCTTTGGTCATTGAACTTGCAACAATTGCACCAGGGCACACTCAATTGCATGTAATAATTATCCAAACTAACTTTTAAAATGCCTGAATGGAACTGGAATGGACCTTACCGAGAGACAATAAACACAGTGAGAGTCGCTGTAGTAGACTTTGTGGAAACGATACTGCCACACAGGACTTCTCTGGCGTAGGTACTTTACTACTTACTTTTCTGTTCTAACTGCACTCTACCTTCAGCGATATATTGTTGTCTCCCTCTTTCGACAAATGTGTTACTTTGGATAAAAGTGTCTGCCAAATGCTCTAAATGTAAATGTAAATGTACTAGCCATGTGGCGATATGGCTAGCAAGTTAACATTCCTTGGCACCAAGAAGGCCACCATCCAGAGTTTTAACAGTACCGTGTCAAGTGGTTTGATGGGTCACTCATTACACCATGAATTGCCAGTCTGCTTTTCTAGCTCAGCATTTTTCACTTCTCACTCGTTTGGTGTGTTTCTCTGAAACCCAACAGAGTTCTGAGAGATTTGGTCAGCATGCCGGAGCACAAACGGTTCTTTTTTTTATATGACCGGCATTTTATGACAGGGTCAATAACGCGGGTTACGTAACGCCAAAGTTGGGGGTTGGACGGATTCTCCGATAGAATATATCACGTCACATAACACGTTGTATAATATTATGGCACGGTGCATATCAATGCTATCGCTGCCACCGTATCAAGTTCCTACTGTGGACGACTAAGATCTGCTGGCAGACATTCAAAGTAGAATAGGATTAAAGGGCCCCTTATTTTACCACGAGGTCCGAGTGTGATCAGCCGTTACAAGCCGTTTCAAAAATGTCATGTGACTAAAATTGTCATTGTGACATAGTGACATCACAAGTGGGAGTGTCCACCAAGATGTATGATAGATAGATAAGTCTACCAGTTGTTACAGTCCACTGGATAGGCTGGTAGACTGAAACTGCTTGTAATGTCTAATCAGTCACACAGTGGGCCCTTTAAGGTTGGAAAACTCGCTTTATTCTCATGCAGAACAGAACATGCACAACAATCCTGGACCGTGTGTCAGAGAATAAAGGCAGAATTGATGAATGACCTTTAGCAAACAATGAATTTGAGCTGTTGACTTTAAATCCTCAATTGAATGCCAGATAGAATTCCCTGTTCTTTCTTTTCCCCAAACACAGCCTTTATGGCTTTATGGTGGATATGTGTGAAAGGTTTAGGCTATATAAGTAACGAAAGTGAAAATGCTGGCGGATTTCTTCCTTAGCCAACGACCTTAAAAATCTGGTAATCAGCGCGAATGTTACAATGAAACGATGGCTACGATGCTCCATCTCCCGGTGAAACTGCTCGTCAAAATCACCCCCGCTGGAGACCCGTTTCTGGCAGCCGATAGCCAGAGATAATGCAAAGTCCAAAAAACATCTACATTGCCTCCTTGCCTGCCAGGCTCACTAAAAGCAGAGATTTGTATCCGTTATTGGAATAATAAGTCATATACATTACAGAACAATGTGGGTGGAATCAAAGGCAGAATCCAAGATAATGTAGGACTCAGTATGTGTGTACATTCGACTCATTTGTGGCACAGCACCATGAAACCAGATCCAACTGTACATCTGATCAGACAACGATATTATTGGGAGACATTGAACACCGCAAGCAACTTCATGTTACAGATCAGAGAGCTGATTTCTGCTGTGCGTTTATGCATGCCATGTAATCTTCTTATGAGGAGAGTAAAGCTGCCCTGACTCATCCAGACCAGCTGGATTGCAGACACACCCCCACTCACAATCTGTCCCAATAGCACAATGTAAAAAGATTTTTATATGAAGCTGAATTAAACACACACACACACACACACACACATTTCTGCATCAGATCATTTGACGTCTAACATTATACCAAGGTGGATATACGTGGAGCTTGGTTGTCGAGAGAATAAAAAAACGCATAAAAGATCATTTCAACGTGTAATAGGCGGTTTGACTGCTGCACAACACAGCAGTGGTGCAGCACCATCAAGACCACTTGTTGGATGAACCCTAACTCCTACCAGCTTCCCACTGTCACTTCCAGAGGCAGGAAGAAAGCACACCACTCAACACACCTACGATGAACACCCGAACCACAACCACACGCAAACTAATGCCGACACACTCCAACACGCCGCAGCGCAGCCAGAGTTTTCTGCTGTTTGACTTGAGTTGCGCGTTAGCTTAGCGTGCTAGTGTTACCTCGTCGCTCGTCGAAGCCGCGGATATCGTGAACGCTTCCACTGCGGCGAAACAATCCCAAAACATGTTTAAATCCCTCTAATGACGCGCGGATCCATACGCGGACGGCATAAAGACCGCCGTGTATCCAAATTACACGGGCTTTGGCCGTCCCGACCGTATGTTTGAACAGGAAATTAAAGCCATGCTGAGATCACTTCCTCATGCGTTGCAGACCCCGAGCGCGCTGTTATTGTTTTGGCCATGGCCAGTTATTACTTTCATACAGGAATATTCCTGAGGAAATTAATAACTTTGAAAGGGACACGTTGCAATCCAGGACATGTCAAAAGCGTTTTATTTACCCAAGGCGTTCATATCTTCAATGCGTTGCGGTTTACACGCATACGTTGAAATATGAATGTAATAAAGTGTCTGGATATAATTAGTGCATTGTACGCAGTTGGGCGTACGCTAAGAAAATAGTATGTCTGGTATTGGTCTGGGCTGTATATAAACGGATTTTAAATAGAAACACATTCGATGCAAAATGCTATAACACAATATTTGTACAATATATCTGCAAATGTACAATGTACAAATGTTTTTGTAAGTGAAGACCCTCCGCGGCCACGTGGGGGCAGTGTAAACCTTTGCAAATGGCATATATAGCATAATATTTCGTTTTGCAAAATTCCTCACTGTATGAAACATGCATCAATATCATCTCAACATGTATAAACCTTAATTGGTTTATCAAATGTACAAAAATACTTTTTCACCTTTTGCACTCCCACCGTGAGTGTGTATGCAAGATACATTTGTATTGAATAGTAAGTTACAGAAAGCATGCCGTTTTGGAAGGACATTTTTGCTACTAAAATGATTATTAGTAGGCTATGTTAATAATATTGACTTCTAAACCTAGACACCCTTACTCATAACCACTTTTAATTGAATACCTTAACCCACCTATTTCGTACTTAAATAAATGTATCCCATTGCTTAAATGATGAGACAGAGAGAATGCATATTAGGCTCTTTGCAAACTTTATTTTGTGAATAGGAAAATAGCATTTCTGGTAATCAAAAAAAGTGCCTGTATATGAGAGAGAGAGAGAGCGAGAGAAAGAGAGAGGGAATGCAGGCTTGGATAGAGAGAGAGAGAGAGAGAGAGAGAGAGAGAGAGAGAGAATGCAGGCTTGGATAGAGAGAGAGAGAGAGAGAGAGAGAGAGAATGCAGGCTTGGATAT
>OMKP01081509.1:0-14092 GCA_900302375.1 Bathygadus melanobranchus
GAGGGGGCCCCCCTGCCGCCGCTGGCCGAGGATGCGCTGGCCTGTTTACACAACCTGCTCTCCATAGTGACACAGCTGCTCCACTCATTCAGCAGGTACCCTTTACCCTCGTGTTGGTCCTCCGGTAGGAGAAGGCACCTTAAACCCTCTTTCTCTCCCCCCACTTCCCAGTTGGGGTGTCTCACATTCTCAGGGAAATGTGGTGACTGCTGTAAGTCTCTCTTGCTCTCTCCCTCTCTCTCTCTCTCTCTCTCTCTCTCTCTCTCTCTCTCTCGCTCTGTCTCTCTGTGGCTCCCTCTCTCTTTTTGGCTCCCTCCCTCTCTCTCGCTTTCTCTCTCGCTTTCTCGCTGCCTCCTCACCTTTCTGTAATCTCACTGTCTTCACCCAGCTCTCTGTCTGTCCATTACTTACCCCTGGCTAGCCGTGTATCAACTGACACACCGCGTGTGAGTGTGTGTGCGTGCGCGTGCATGCTTATCCTTGCAGCTCCAGGTTTTAACCTGCGGCGTGCGCGACCTCGTGCTTGTGCCTGACTTTCTGCGTGACACAACCCCGTCTCTTATCTCGGTCCCCGGGAACAGGGACACACAGGACGTCTGTCCCCGCCCGGGTTCCCGGTGCTGCAGCGCTCCCGCGGCTCCACCTCCACCTCCACTACATCTGTGCTTCCCGAAGTGCGCGAGCAAACAAGAACCGCAGGCATTTGTTTGTTTGCCGGGCGGGGCGGAAAACGTTAGCGCTCAAAAGTGTTTGTCTGGCGCTCCTCGCGCCCGTCTTCAGTGACGTCTGCAGAAGTGCGTGGGCCCAGCTGACGTCCTGTGGGCAGACAAAGGCAGACTTAATCTGCAGAGACTTGTCTTCCCGTGTGTGCGTGTGTGTGTATACATACAGCGGTTAAGCCGAGTTACGTCGCGGTGAGGGGAACGTCAACAACACCGGGCAGGCCTGAGTGAAATGATACAGTCGGGTGACACTTGGTGTCACACTTGATTATAGTGGCAATGCAGAGCGCTAAAACCTTTTGATTGATAAACTGCTGACAGTGTGGGTGATCCTGTTGTTCTTCACTCTAATATCATGTGTAATGATAGTTATGCCATAAAGTACACACGCGTGCTCTTTAAGCGTGAACTCACGGCCGCTCTCCGCTACCCGATTCTCGGCCGCCGATTTGAGTCCCGCGACGAGGAGGGAGCCGATCGGGGCTGAAGTCGCTCTGGTTGACGTGTAGTTTTGGAGGGTCTTAAGACTTGCGATTTCACCACCCCCCCCTGCAAACAGGTTTGATATTATCGGGCGAGGTCTCCGTTTACACAGGCGGCAGCCAGTGAGGTTTGAGGTCAAGAACGACGTCACTTATTAAAATGTTTTGTTGGACGGTCATTTTACAATAAATGTATAATATGTAGGCCTACGTAATGTGCACAAGTTTGGCAAAAACTCGTCCTGACGTGACGATATCAGTGCTGCAAACAGTTTGTTACATTTATATAAGTTATATTTATTCCACATACGACAAACTTGGAGTTGGTTGGTTTTCGCGTTTATTTTACAATATAGTCATGTTTATATTTCATAGACAGAACATATTTATTTAACATTCGGCCACATTGGAGTTGGTTGTCAAAATGTTTGGTGGGTAGAGTCTTCACACGTGTACCCCGCATGTTCCCAGTCACACAGTGTGGACCCCCGACCCGACAGCAAGGCCAGACTGCTCGTCAAGACCAGCCGTGTAGCGTATCGCCACATGTCTAACCCTTAACCCCTAACCCATGCGCCACAGTCGGCCCCCCGACTTAGTGTGACACTTAAAGTGTCGTAGTGGAAACGCTCCATCACACCATGGATCAGAGCAGAGGCAGAGCCCTCCCTCGGTGCTGCTGAACTGTGAACCGTTTCAGGTCGTCTGTAAAGGCTACCAGGGGAGAGATATCCCTCCGCTTCAACCAGGGGTCACTGTAGCACACCGTTGGTGTTTGTGCCTTTGCTGTGCTTTGCTGTGTGCGTGCGTGCGTGCGTGTCCGTGCGTGCACCTGCTACGCTATCTGCAAAACAAAGACGAACGGCACGTTTTAAATGTATTTTGTTATACAATTGGCCCTCGTCGCCCCATGACGTGATGGTCCTGGGTGTTGTTAGGACATTCGCGGATGTTATGCGCGTTTCTGTTAAGTTCTACCCGTGTTGATTACCGGTGTCAAATGATGTCATGGTCATTAGATTACTCGGTACTGGCCCTAAAGGTAATGCCCTAAATGTACATGTAAATGTATGTATGCCGTGTGACTTTATGTACATGACATACTGCTACATGGACAGGGTCGGCAGGTTGATGGATTAGGATGAGGAAATATTTGAGCACATTAGGATAGTTTCCATGTCGAGGCACAGTGGAAAAAAAGCAGTATTTGTTTGTGTGTGTGTGTGTGTGTGTGTACAAGCAACTAGTTTAGCGTGTGAGCTACGCCATTTGCTTTCCTGCGCAGGTGTGTGTGTATGTTGAAGAAGTGCCGTTGCCTGGGAGACTGCCAGTCTCGTTCTCGTCCACTCTCTCTCTCCCTCTCTCTCCCTCCCCCTCCACCCCGCCCTCCTCTCTCTCTTTCCCTTTCCCTCTCTCTCTTTGTCATTCTCTTTTGTAGACAGCAGACAGTTCAGGGTTGGACACCACAAAAGGTTATTTAGAGAGTCTCTTACTGCAGTATTATGACACGTTCAATCCGAATAAACCAGATGAATGTCGCGGGACTGAATCTGCAACACTGTGTGTTTTCATCCTTCACGATTAAAAACACGCTGGCCAGCCACGTGCATTAGTCACCGGCAGTCTCCATACTAGGGAGAAGGTAAACATGTTATGTCTCCACATGTAAACCAGTCATGGAATTAGTCACACGATTATTGTTGTAGATGTGTTTGTCATAATGTTGAGGAAGTGTGTGGTGGTGTAAAATGACTCCTATAATACCTTGACCTCGTCACTGTCGTCGCCTGCTGTTTATGTTCTCCTGGCCTCTCCCGTCTCCACCCGCCCAGCCCTCCGGCCGAACCCTCCCGTCACTTTGGAACAGCCCCAGCTGAGCGACAACCGCTGGATGAGTTGTCTTGTTGTTTGTCTAAACCTGGGCACTGTTTGTCCCTCTCAGGGTCCTGTCCTCAGACGTGGGGATGGAGGAAAGCCAGGACCTCCTTAGCTTCATCCACGCCAGCCAGGTTAGCCACCCTAACACCGGCCCTTTTATCCACATTGACTTCTATGACTGCAGGCTAGACGTAGGACCACGGACATTCATCGGGGAGTCTAACCCGAACCTTTGCTGGGGTTAGACTCCCCGACACCTTAACCACGATGATCCTATAGCCCAGTGGTTCTCCAGCTATTTTTTTTAGTTAATGAATTTAATTCCCTTTGACCAGCACAAAGCATTTTAGGGAGGGAAAATATTTGCTAGGTTTTTCACACAACTTCTTGAGATAACTGGAAGTTGAACATTTTTGTCTTCACAAATTCGGACAGCTTACTGACATGACATGGCAGACAACTCGCCCCTGCCTGTTCTGTCGATTGTTGTTGGTATTTTCGCTCATGTGTGTCTGTGTGGGTGCGTGCATGTGTGCACATGCGTATGTGTTTCAGATCGTGAGCATCGCCGCCCAACTCAGCACCAGCGATCTCGTCATGTGTTTCTCTCAGCAAGAGTACAGGTAGGCTACGTGCGCACACACACACACACACACACAGTCACAATCTGCCTAATTGGCCCTATCACTGCCACGTCTCACAGGTTGCTCAAGGGGACCGGGGGGGAAACATTTACAACCTTGACATTTCTCTAAATGTCCTCGAACACAAACACACATACCCCATACCTGTTGTACCTGTTGGCGTGCGTTAAGCACTAAACATTAACTCTGTAAGTGTAGCACCATCAGCGTTCGACTTGTGCAATGGCAAACTATGATGGTCCACGCTGGTGTTTGACCCTTATATAGGCAATAGGTCATGTATTGACAAAAACATAGTTCTGGTTATATATCTTATCGTATTGCGAATGGACAGACCACCCGCACAGCCACAAACTCACCACATTGGTTTCAGCATTGAGGAGTCACTTGACGTTGGTTCAAACCTTCACCTCTTAGTTATTTTGCTGACATATTTTACTAAAAGAATGATATGATGAAATCATCGTTTGTCCAACGTGTAATTCTCTCCCCCTCCACTGTTTTGTAGTTTCTTGTGCATTTTCTAAACAAACAAACCGCTTCTCTCAAACGAGGACATGATCTCCCTTTTCTGTGTGTGAATGTGTGCAGCCCTGTGATAGAAATTGTTGTAGTGTCCTGTTATCTTCCCCTAGCGAGTCGAGATGTAATCTCATGAACGAGTAGAGCCTCCTCATGTGACCGCAGCACAACATTAAGAAGGAAAAGCATTCAGATAGGATTCGTAGTTATTTTCTCCTGGCAGTTCCCGCTCCATACCTCGGCGTTATTCGCTGTCGCACGTGCGTTGTGTTACGTAATTCAACATTTTCCAAACACAAAAGCTCCGTGATAGTAACCATGGCACCGGAGGTGTTTGGCCGAAGACTGCCGACGCTGGGAGGCTCTTTGAAGCGTGTTTTCCCCCATGCATGCTGAGAAATATGTGCACGTACAAAAAAATGATTCATTATGCATACAGTAACCAGTCAGAGAGCAAAACGCTTCATTGCGTATGTTGTGATTATCCATACGTTCAAGGAAGTACAAGAGTCTCAAAGCCCCTTATCTTACTACTATATATATATATATATATATTATACAGCTATATATACCTCTATATTACCCGCTGTATTCAGCTGCTGCTATGGAAACAAGGCCTCTGTATTAGGCATGATATATCTGCAGGCCATTAAGGGTCTTGCAGATGAAGGCAACTCCTGTGTCCTCCTGCCTCACCGTTCGCGGCCAGTAAGCTTCCATTTGAGCTGCATGCGATGAGAAGGTTTTGTTGTGCTGACTTAGTCATTGGTTGTAAATATTCCATTTGTTGCCCCGTCTCTTAACTGTGGCGGCATGATGTCATGCTTTGTATAATGAGCTGCAGACGCCACTGGAACTTCCACGCAACTCCCAGTTCCACAAAGTGAGTTGGGACCGGTGAAGAGATGATCTCACACAGCTGCGTTGTCACTAGACTCTAGACTCCCCTATAGTTAGTCTATATGTGTGATCACTAACAGCTCTGTTGTCACTAGACTCCCCTGTAGTTAGTCTATATGTCTGATCAGTAACAGCTGTGTTGTCACTAGACTCTAGACTATAGTTAGTCTATATGTCTGATCAGTAACAGCTGTGTTGTCACTAGACTCTAGACTATAGTTAGTCTATATGTCTGATCAGTAACAGCTGTGTTGTCACTAGACTCCCCTATAGTTAGTCTATATGTCTGATCAGTAACAGCTGTGTTGTCACTAGACTCTAGACTATAGTTAGTCTATATATCTGATCAGTAACAGCTGTGTGTTGTCACTAGACTCTAGACTCCCCTGTAGTTAGTCTATATGTCTGATCAGTAACAGCTATGTTGTCACTAGACTCCCCTGTAGTTAGTCTATATGTCTGATCAGTAACAGCTGTGTTGTCACTAGACTCTGGACTATAGTTAGTCTATATGTCTGATCAGTAACAGCTGTGTTGTCACTAGACTCTAGACTATAGTTAGTCTATATATCTGATCAGTAACAGCTGTGTGTTGTCACTAGACTCTAGACTCCCCTATAGTTAGTCTATATGTCTGATCAGTAACAGCTGTGTTGTCACTAGACTCTAGACTCCCCTATAGTTAGTCTATATGTCTGATCAGTAACAGCTGTGTTGTCACTAGACTCTAGACTCCCCTATAGTTAGTCTATATGTCTGATCAGTAACAGCTGTGTTGTCACTAGACTCTAGACTCCCCTATAGTTAGTCTATATGTCTGATCAGTAACAGCTGTGTGTTGTCACTAGACTCTAGACTCCCCTATACTTAGTCTATGTCTAACCATACTCACCGTACTCAATATTCACATCTTGGTGGCAGATGATCACACAGTAGCCACTGCTACTTCAATTTAGAATGAACTTTGTCTCATGACAGCAAATGCAAATTATGCAAATTGTGCATAACCTTGCAACCTTTTGTAAGGAACACTGTTCAATCATGAACCTGCAACGTTTACGGCTGTGTTATATAATTACAAGGCTTTACTATTGGGGTTTCTGAATACAAAGTAGATGCTATATGAATGGTTTTAGGAAACAATGGTGCCTATTATGCTATCTAACTATAATTAGAGGAATCTCTATGTTTGCTTCACAGACAAACCATTCATTTACAACTGGGCTTCAGTTTACAATTGTTCTGAATTCAAATTCCTCGTCTTCTCTGCCTAATTCAATTAAAGTAATGTTTCTTATGTGTATGCTGTGTACTGTACATATGATTGTATTTTATTGTATGATGCTGCTGTGTTGACCGGGTCAAATCTCAGTCTGACCAACCTGCTTAAATAAAAGTTTTAAGTAAATAAACCAGGCTGGCCATGAATGTTTTTAATAATCCTGTTTTTGCGTTTTATAACTTGGGAGGACTTTCCGTTTTGGCCGAGCTCAGTCACGCTGAAAATAACTCTTTCTTGGCTTTGGTGGCGATGGCGTCGTCTGGTTCTGTTGTTGTTTTTTTCCACAAGCGTCCTTTTTACAGGCAAACGTTTGCAGTCGCGGCTCGGTATGATTAACCGGCGTCCCTGTCAGAGGCGCTTGGTGTGAAGCCACAAAGGTCACATTACTTGAACTGCCAAACAGAGACGTTCCTTTTGAAAGTCTTGAACGTCGGTATAGTCTGCTCCCTCGTCAGGTTTATTGTTGGCGGCGGCCGGGGCGATGTCTAGCCACCATGTGCATTTAAAAAGTCTTAACTGTTTCCAGAGAGTCACGAGTAGCGCCGCGACTAACACATAAAGTGGGGAAATGTGTGGCGCTTGTTCAATGCAAAACTCCCAAACAAACACCAGCCATTCGTATATTTTCTGTTGTTGTTTGTCGCGTTGTATTGCGTGGTGAAAGACAAACAACTCAACACTAAAACACGATGTGGTCGTGGTGTTGAAAGTCCCTCCCTTCCCTCAGGCAAATGTGCCACCGCTAACATTTGGGGTTTTTGAAGGCTGCTCGTTGTATATTGCTAGCCATGCATGCTCAGAGCAACCCTCATATATGTCCCATACGCTGGAAGTGGAAGAACTCACATCTTGTGCCGCTAACTCTCCCCCTGGTGTTCACGCTAAGTCTGCATTACCTTCCACACGGCTGCAATTACCGCGAAGCGATGTCATCACACATAACTTTAACCGGACAATTATTGAGTCTGTTCTACGTCGATCTGAATAGCACGCGTGTCAGCGGTTATCCTGTTATCCTGGTAGAATCACACCATTCACCGCTCGGGCTAACAAAGCTATGCAGCTCGATCAAGTGACACACAACAATAGTCTATTATGCCATTTGACCGCATCATGTGGCCCAATAATCAATCCACTGGTGGATGTTGCCTTCAAATTATTCTACCGGCCCAACACTGCAGCCTACATACCATGCTAGGTTATGTAGCTTACATGCTATATGACGTAGCATGGTATGTAGTACATACCATGCTAGGTTATGTAGCCAACATGCTATATGACGTAGCATGGTATGTAGTATATACCATGCTACGTTATGTAGCCTACATGCTATATGACGTAGCATGGTATGTAGTATATACCATGCTACGTTATGTAGCCTACATGCTATATGACGTAGCATGGTATGTAGTATATACCATGCTACGTTATGTAGCCTACATGCTATATGACGTAGCATGGTATGTAGTATATACCATGCTACGTTATGTAGCCTACATGCTATATGACGTAGCATGGTATGTAGTCTACACCATGCTACGTTATGTAATACCTACAAAAGGAAGTGCTCCCGCTCTTTGTGTCTATGCGACATACATGGGTCAGTGAGCTTGTGTGCATCAGAGTCGTTTCTGTACACAAAGGACGTCAATGTGCTGTGTGTGTGCATGAGTGTGTGTGTGTGTGCACGTGCAAGTTGATCCCATAGAGAAAGGCCCCTTGGGTGGCCGTAAACAAGCAGTCAGGTAGCCCTTTTAAAACATTGCATGGTCACAGATGAGACATGCCATCTCCTGGTGCTGGGAGTAATCTAAAAACACAAGAAGGAAATGTGTGTCTGTAGCGCAGTCCTGGTTACACTGGTTACATAAACTCTGCATCGGCACACAGCACAGAGGGAGGGAGTCTGGGAGGGTAGATGCAAGCTGTAGATGAAGGTGGAGGTGGGGGGGCTTTATGGGAGACTTGAAGGTGCTATATGTAACAAATGTACCGTACCGAATCATGCAGTGATGCAGTGACCATGTAATATCATTAGAGATTAAGGAAAAGGTGGGTGGGCTTTAAGGGAAAGCAGTGGATGAAGGTGGAGGTGGGGGGGCTTTAAGGGAGACTTAAGGTAAAGCAATAGATGAAGGTGGAGGTGGGGAGGCTTTAAGGTAGACTTAATGGGAAGCAGTAGATGAAGGTGGAGGTGGGGGGCTTTAAGGGAGACTTAAGGTAAAGCTGTAGATGAAGATGGAGGTGGGGGAGCTTTAAGGGAGACTTAAGGTGAAGCTGTAGATGAAGATGGAGGTGGGTGGGACTTTAGATGACAGGCTTGCATCTTGTCTCTCCCGCCCACTGTGTTTTTCCTCTCCTCTCGACTGGTTACATAATGTTCCAGTGGAAACAAAGCAAAGAGGAGGAAGCTAACAAGCACCCTGTCTCTGCTGCCAGGCGCCTGTTGCCAAGGAAGAAGCGGCCTATGAGGAGGGAGGCGTGTGTGTCTGTGCGTCCGTGCATGTGCACTTGTGATTGAGTGTGTGTGAGGGGGAAGACTTTTGTGTGTGTGTGTGTGTGTGTTGATGAAGACTTTTGTGTGTGTGTGTGTGTGTGTGTGTGTGTGTGTGTGTGCGTGCGTGCATGCGTGCGTGTGTGTGTGCGTGCGTGTGTGTGTGCGCGCGCGCCTACGTTTGTAACATATGTACGTCTTTCTGTCTATGTGGACGATGGGCACTTCGGCTATGAATTCATTTCTATTGGAGAGAGAGAGAGACAGAGAGACAGACAGAGAGAGAGACAGACAGAGAGAGAGACAGAGGTGTCCCTAAATAGCGACCTCAGAGCCATGCTTTCCACTGGAGGCTGTGAACACAGTGTGTTTTGTCTCCTGTGTGAACAGTGTGTGACAGAGAGGCTTCTCACCATACAGCACATTCTGTCTGTTCTCATGGGTTCAAATGGTCTGGTTGCTTACTGTTGTCCTCAACCAGCGGTGTTTTGTCTTCAACGACGGCCGTATTGTGGCACCATGGTGGAAGTAGTTTAGTATTGGATTTGAAAAAGATCTCTCTATATACATATAATAACACAGATGTATCGTTTAGCAGAACTTCTCTTATAAAGACCCTGTGTAGCTGTATACTGGATTATGTGTGTGTGGAGCTACCGATGTTCCAATCGGGTCCGGTTACACATCCTACTCTCCCTCACCTGTCGCCAATCACCTGCTCATTATCACTCAATCCACCTCTCTTTTATTAACGTCTATCTAATGCTTGTGGTGTGTGTGTGTGTGTGTGTGTGTGCTGCCAGGGAGAAGCTAAGAGTTGGTGGTGCTCAGCTAACAGAGCTGAAAGTGAGGCTGGAACACTGTGTCGCTGCCACGAACCAAGGCGTCGTCAACACTGCATGGCTGTGATTGGACCACAAGCAGGAAAGCCACACTGACCACTCGGCAGCTTTAAAAGACATTTTTTTAAAAACAGTTGCCTCTGTTTACTTGAAACGATTTAAACTATTTCAGTTGTAAGGTTTTGTTCTATGGTCTATGGTCTATCTTGCTGTGACTGGGTTTGTTGGTAACCGCGTGGAACAGATTGTCCACATACAAAGTGTTCACATTCAAAGATATACAAATAAATGTCTTGCTAAGTTAATGAGTGGCCATTTTCATGCTCAGAGTTTTCCTTAGAATGCAAATAGTGATCTTGGTAAAATAGTCTAGCAGGTGATAGGAGACCATTATGACATCATCGTCAGCCACACAGATTGAGGCCGATAAGCACGGCCCAAAATGAACACCCGCCACTAGCCGCTGGCTGGTGACAGATTTGACCTTCTGAGGGCTAAAAAAAAAAAATTCTGGGTTACATATTAAAAACAAAAAGTTGCTTGACCGGTAGATTTTTCCACTCTGACAGGTCAACAACATTCATACACCCCCTTTTGCCACCAGAACCAGCGCGTGTATGCAGGTTTTTTAAACACTGGAAAAATAGACTGTTTTGCTCAACGTCACGAACGCAAAGTGCCGATCGGAGCTGGAGCCGATAGAAATGGACGCCGATTGTAACCTTTCCCCTTTAAGACAAAAGCCAGATGTTAGTGGGTGTTAGTGGGTCTTTTGTCCAGTGAGAAAGTTGACCTGGCTGACAAGGCTGTGTTGCCTCTCCTCCTCACCACATTGCCTCATATGTATTATATATGATTTGACTATGATATGTATTATATATGATATGATTATGATGTGTACTATGATATGTATTACATATGATATGACCAGTGTTGGGACTGTACTTTGTAACGCGAGTAACGCCATTGCTTTTGGCAGTAACTAGTACTCTTAACGCATTACTTTTAAAATTCAGTAACTCAATTGCCGTTACTAAATGGTTGGTTACTGCGTTGTTTTGATGTAGATTGGTAGCGAGTAGTCCTGTAGTAGCAGTCCTGACTCCTGTGTCACACGCGGACACACGTTGTGGGCGTGTCTGTGTTTACGCTAGTCTAGACTGTCATGGCGGCGCCCACTAAGTCCAGTTTTTTCACATTTTTCACGAGATATTCTCACTAGTTCTCTTTTGTCGAGCGCAAAGAAAAGTATTGTAAATTGTGTCTTTATTATTATTTATAATTATTATTTATTTGTTATTCTCCAATGCAGTAACGGCACTGAAATGAAGGCTGAAAGGGCATTAATGGGAGCAATTGAAATAATGTTGTTTTTGTTGTTTTTTAAGAAACTAAAAAGTTACTTTTCACAGTAACGCATTACTTTTTGGTGTAAGTAAAAGTAACTTTTGAAATGAAGTAACTAGTAATGGTAACTAGTTACTATTTTTCAGTAACTAGCACAACACTGGATATGACTATGATGTGTATTATATGCCGGTGCCCTGAGATTGCATGGGATAGGACAAGACCCACACTCCTTTTACCCCTGGATGCAGTATACCATAGTTTTGTATTTTATTACTGGGGAAACAAGTCATACACACACATGTGTGTCTGCTATACCAGTTCTTGGCATTATGTTTTTGTGTGTGTATTTTCACCATTTGTGTTGTTGTTGTGTGTTGTATAGAACTGTCTAAGAACAGCTGGTTGAAGACACACATGACTGTCCCACAGTGTTGTTTGTATATATGGCGACGTTGAAACTGGGCCGGGCCCTAACCATAACCTGTACTGCAGCAGACCGACTGGTACAACCTCCCCACCTGGCCTCAGTCCTGTACTGCAGCAGACCGACTGGTACAACCTCCCCACCTGGCCTCAGTCCTGTACTGCAGCAGACCGACTGGTACAACCTCCCCACCTGGCCTCAGTCCTGTACTGCAGCAGACAGACTGGTACAACCTCCCCACCTGGCCTCAGTCCTGTACTGCAGCAGACAGACTGGTACAACCTCCCCACCTGGCCTCAGTCCTGTACTGCAGCAGACAGACTGGTACAACCTCCCCACCTGGCCTCAGTCCTGTACTGCAGCAGACAGACTGGTACATCCTCCCCACCTGGCCTCAGTCCTGTACTGCAGCAGACAGACTGGTACAACCTCCCCACCTGGCCTCAGTCCTGTGCTGCAGCAGACAGACTGGTACATCCTCCCCACCTGGCCTCAGTTCTGATGTCACTGGCAGCAATGAGTTCTCTATCCGTAACTTATGAAATATAAGTATTTCCACAACCTTTTTGTTCATTGTTTACTGCATTACACATGAATGTAAGTAATGCAAGATAAATGACTAAATTGGTCTGTGTAAAATGCTCTGTTTTGTATTATCTGCATCATGGTAATCCAATCAATTTAACCACCCACAACTTGATGATGTTTGGAAAAATGTGATAATGAGCACACTGTGTGTGTGCGTGTGCGTTTTGTTTGCCGTGATTAGAGGGGAATTAGAGCCAGGGTGACGCAGACAGACGGGCTGAGATCACACACGCGGCTCCTCTCCTGTGACACAGACAGTCTGTAGCGCCGCTGACATCACAGAGGGGACCGGTCAGCACTTCCTGTGCGGGGCCTCATTCAATATTCAAGGCCCTGTTCTGAAGTTCTGAAGGTGCTTGCTCATGCCCTTTATGTCAATCACCTAAATTAATGCTTGGTGTTGCCCGCTTATCTTATTTGTTCAACACGGAGGGCTGTGCTTGTTTATAAAAGCACGCAGTTCATTCTAAGTGCACCAGATTGTTGTGGCGAATGTCTTATTTTCTGTTGGATCCTCCCCACTGCGGTGTTCCCTCTTACATTAGAGTATGCTCACACAGACCACACTACCAATACGGTTAACACAATAGAGAGAGGACATGGGGAGTTCCAGACACTCCCTGTTCCCGGTTTAGCCAATATCCCAGTGATTGACAGGTCGGCTTGTACGGGTTTCGTTGTGCGTGGTAACCAAGCACACCGAAGGCTAATTTGTGAATGGCCTGAAAGAGGTCTTTAACACACCCTGACAGGCGCAGATAAGTAGCATTGAGCTCAGGCACATAGTCAAATTACCCGGCCTAGGGCAACAGAATGGATCATGACTTGGGCCACTCCGATCCTGCTCGTGTCACCGCTGCTCGACTTCTTAACATAATCTCTTCCGAAAAAAGATAGGAGTGAAAAGACTTAGGGATGTGGGTCCCCGGAAGCAGGAAATGATTAGCCGCCGTGGAACCAAGTGAGACAGTGACGGTTTACACAACTCTCCTGACATCTCTTGCTTTAGAGTAACCGTTTAGACGTAAACGCTTAGGATTTACAACGCTAGCCAGGATGAATGCCATTCATTAATTACCTATATAAATGATTAACTTGTTTTTGTTTAGCACTATTGTGTATGTACAAGGAATGTATGATGCTGTGGTTGGGTGTTATTTGTATAGCCCTTGATCACACTTAAGTCTCAAAAGGGCTTCACAGGGCACATTTTATGACCTAACCCACAAAGAAGAATCCACTAACAAGGAGGAAATCCTGAGAAGGAATACAGAATGTACATCATCTGCAGCAAGGAAATAGGCTTGAAACTGACTGGTTGAAATGGTTTATTAGTTTATAAATGTTACAAATGTGGTACGTATTCTCAATCTATGTTCGCTGCCAAAAGGTAACCTATGCCAATGACTTAAAAACACTCAAGGAAAAATAATAATTATCTTCAGTAAACTGCAAGTCTACATAAGTGAATAGTCAAATCATAATAGCAAAAGATTCAGTTAGCAGGAGCACATAAGCAAGGTGTGTGTGTGTCATTAAAATAAAGTTACTAAGACTGGCACTGATGTAGTTTAATGACCAAGTCATGTGCATCCACTTATTCCTTTTTTCTTTAATCTTGTATTGTTAAATCAGCAGTGTATAAAAAAATATATAAAAAAGGCCATCATTTAAAATTCATAAAGCAATCCAGCTTTAACTTTGAATGACACGTCATGACGGGTATTTCTTTCACTTGTACATTTTGAGTAAGGCTTAAAAGCACACGTCTTTCCAACTGAGAAAGCAAAATAAAACCTGACACGGTCGAGTGAAACAAACCAACGGGCGGAGAAGACACCCATCAAGTTACCGTTTAGTAGTAATGTCACGCGGCAGCCAGAGCCACTGAGAACCCTTAAAGATACAACTTAAATAACCAAGAAACTAAATGTGTATCAAATGTTGGCATTTGACAAAAAAAA
>OMKP01081513.1:0-11873 GCA_900302375.1 Bathygadus melanobranchus
CATTCCATTGTCTCCATCATGCAGATTCCGCCTGGGTTGCCATGACGACCGAGGAGTGTCCCGCGCCGCTGGGGGGCGGACCCCCGGAAGCGCCGGGGCTGAGGCTGGGGGCGGAGCCGGAGCCGGAGCTGGAGCTGGAGCAGGACGACGACATCATCGAGGAGGTGGGCGGCGACGATGCCGGAGTCTCCGCCCACGAGGAGGATGAGGACGACGTGGTGAGCATCGGCAGCGACCTCAGCAGCCTGGTGGTGCCCTTCCCCGAGCTGGCGCCCGTCGTCTTCTTCTGCCTCAAGCAGACCACCTGCCCCCGCAACTGGTGCATCCGCATGGTGTCCAGCCCATATCCTTTTACAATGCACTGGTTAAGAGAAGAAACTTTACCCATAAGCCCTTGCAGCCACAGCGTCCATCTTATTCCATCTCTGTTTGTCTAAATGTCCAAAAACCTCTTACTGTCTAGGTGGAATTTACACTCACAACCTTCTGGTATGTTTTTTGGGAAGGGAAAGAACACCGTATTGGCAGGAGGTGAACTTTAGCTCGTACGGAATCATTTTACAAAGTGAGTTATAATCATTTGATTTGTCAGTAGATAAAGTCAAACTACGTCAGCTACACATTTCTCCTCACCTCACCTGGCCCACATATTTATCTCTATTCATCCGTTTGAATTGTGATTGTTCCCCCCACCCCCCATGTCCGCTGTGGATGGGGTTATCTCCACTGTAGCCCAGAGGCCTGTGTCTTCTCAAGGTAAGAACCTTGACTTGATCTTTCCTTCATTGCATTGAGATCTCAGTCCTTGTGCTCGATGTTGGTAAGATATGTGAAGCACGATACAGCAGTAGAAAACCAAAAATCATTGTTCGGTTTGGATTTAATGAAAAAGTTTCAAGAAGAATTCAACTCTTCCAGAAATGTCTCTTGGGTTATACTTTCAGTTTGCAAAAAAAAAGAGTTTGACAAGTCGAAGAACTGACCAATATTTGTTTGCATGGGAAGCAAAACCATAGGTGTGGTCTGAACTAGTGTTCCGAACGGTTCCCTTGTATTCACGACTACTCACGACACCAGCAGACTAGCTACAGTTACGATCCGTTCTGTAGCAATAACTGCCACTGTGTACAGAAATCCAAACGCACCGCTGGAGGTATTTTAGCAAGGCAAGATGCGCTGCCATGTGTGTGTGTGTGTGTGTGTGTGTGTGCTGTGAGTTGAAGCACACGCCAGCGCTCCTCAATCTTCCACGAGGCAACGGCGTCATTACAACCCAGCTGCTGGAGGCCTTCCACTTATTGCTCCTATGTTTGTCATGTTGACGATGTATGCTGATGATGTAGTTGTTGTGCTGTCTGTGTTGGATTTTGAATCTCCTCCACCTGAAACCGTTGTGTTTTGTTAGCATGTAAGGTGACCTTACAGATAACCGTACGGATACCGTCAGACAATCAACCAGTGCATGGTGTTCGTGAAGCGGGATGAGGAGGGAAATGCCGAGGATTAAAGATTGACGACGTGTCGTAAAAAAAACCTGGCACACGGTGAAGACAATGTTTATGTGCTGGACAGATGTGGGAATTGTAATGACTTTAGTGACTCTATAAATGACTGCAGGTAAACCCCTTCGCTTGGCTGTTAATGAGGGCTTAATGTTCTGAGTGTATAAAGCTGAACTTAATGACACTGCAACATTTTTCAACTGTGTCCTAAAGGGTTATTTATTTATTTATTGTTTTACCTGCAAGTCAATAGTTGGAGCTGGAACCTGCGTGGATTTGTTTTTTTATTATACAATTAGAAAAGAGACACTGAACAAAAGTATTAGCACCTACTTCATACTGTGTGTGTGTGTGTGTGTGTGTGTGTGCGCACATGTGTGCGTGCGTGCGTGCGTGTGGTCCAGACAGCCACAGTTGAGTGTATGGTGGACTTGACTTGGTGGCTGTGGTTAATGTCTATGTGTCTGGGCACACGCACACATGTACACACACACACACACACGTACACACACACACAGGCACACGCACAAAGTATTCAGGATTTAACGACCAATTGCGATTTTCCTTTATTAGCCATGAACAAAAGACACAGCTGGTGAGGGTCTGATTCCTCGTTTGCATTTGATTTAAATGTGAGCGTCGGAAGCTTCTAAATACGGAATCATCACTCTTCCTGAAAGATATACCTGGCTCCTTAAACACACACACACATACACATACGTCACCTTCGACAGGTGTGATAAACCATAAGCACACACTCTCACACACACTATATCTGATTGAATATAGTTAGGTGAATTATTTAGCTCCTTCCAGTCGTAAACCGTCTGTGTCTGCTGTATCGTTCAGAGAGAGAGAGTGAGAGAGAGAGAGAGTGATTAGACGTGACCCCACATGCCCCTGCTCACCTTCAGTGGACTCATTACTACAGTATACCCTGAATATAAAGACTAGAGTCAGTCACTGTCTCTCTCTCTCTCTCTCTCTCTCTCTCTCTCTCTCTCATACACACACACACACGCATGCACTTTGCATATCAAAAGATGAAACCATATATGCAGGTGAAAATAGCCCACTCATTATATTTCAAGCATAAATAACCCAACGTACACAAAAACTCAAAGAGTCCACGTACGTGTCAACCTACACAACCCGGACGCTATTGTTTAATAATTATGGCTTAGTAAACACACACACACACACACACACACATATACGAATATGATTATTTATATTTCTGAAGAACTCTGGCTGAGAAGTACATATAGTATGTTTTTATGTAATATGTGTTTACTGGATAGACCGTATATCTATATGGTGCTGTATAGACACACACTTTGTTATGTATAGTTGTGTATGTGTGTGTGTGTGTGTGTGTGTGTGTGTGTGTGTGTGCGTGTGTGTGTGCGTGCGTGTGTGTCTGGGTACATATATATGTATGGATGTGTGTGTGTGTGCATGTGTGTGTGTGTGTCTTGGTACGTATATATATATATGGATGTGTGTGTTTGTGTGTGTGTATGAGAGAGAGAAACCGAGAGGTAGAGGAGGAAAGACAGTGTTGACAAAGGGAGGGAGAGAAAGGGGTAGAGAGAGATGGAGATAGAGAGAGGTGACTGTCTGTCTCTCTATCTCTCTATGCCGCTGATTGGCTCCCATGGCGTTCTGACTGGCCTCCGTGGCCCATGATCCTCTCTGGCCCTGACAGCTTGTTATCGCCGCGGTGACGGATGGCTACGGCATCGCCTCGCCTCCCCCTTAACTACCGCTGAGGATGGCGCCCCACCTGGGAGGCGCACCACCTCTTCTCCACCTGCTCTCTCTCTCTCGCTCTCTCTCTCCCTCCCTCTTTGTCTTTCTCTGTCTCTCTCGCCCCTCTTTCGTACTCCCCCTCTACCTCTCTTCCCTTACATCTTACTCTGATGCTCCTCCTCCACCTCTCTCTCCTCTCCCGTCTCTCTCTAAACTCCTCCACCTCTGCCGATCTCCATTTCTCCCCTTTGTTTTCTTGTTTCTCTTTTTTTCACCTTACTCTCTCTCTCTTCTTCTGTTCCTCTGTTTCCCATATCTCTCTGTCATCTATCTGGCCCTCTGCCTCTCTCTACCACTCTCTCTCCTTCCCTCTCCCTCCCTCCCCCTCTCCCATGCTCTGTGTGTTTTGCGTTCTCATTGTTTCCCTCTAATGTTCTCCATCTCTCTCGCTCCTCCTGGGCGTGTCAGTCGGTTTATCATTTTTTGCCTCTCACCTCCTGCTGAGTCAACCTCAGTCAATAAAGTGTTGTTAATATCATAACAATAATAATAAAAAACATTTGGCTAAAAGCCATAACAGGGGCAACAAATCTGACGATATTACCCGACTGAATACACTTGCAAATTAATGTTTACACAAATCAATCTCCTATAAAGTACCTAACTTCCACAACCTTGTTGCACAATGCACAATTACAATCGCTACATCTTTTAGCGGATGCCTTTCTCCAAAGCAACTTCAACAACATCAGAAACAGGTCAAACCAGGCCAAATTCCTTGTAATGTGAAAAATCCTTTTCTGATTCTGATTCTGATTCTGATTCTGATTAAGGAGCAGGTAGGGGTTAAGTGTCTCGCTCAACGCTGCGTACTAGTGACAGGCATTGGGGATCGAAGGTAGTACATTATCCTGTTTGGGGGAATTGTTAGAAGTCAGTTCTCTCTCTCTGGCTCTCACTTTTTCTTCTTCTTCTTCTTCTGCTGTTTGTCTAGCTCAACTGCCAGGGGTAGGGGTTTGATTCCTACCAGGGTAGGGGTTTGATTCCCACTGGGGTAGGGGTTTGATTCCCACTGGGGTCACCCATGCATGGATGTATGCAGTCATGATATTGCAAGATGCTTTGGCATCTATCTCCCCCCCTCGTGTTTTATCTCCCCCCTCCCACTGACATCTTTTTTCATGTACTTGAGCGTTGATATACATGATCTATACTGGTAATTGAACCCTTCCTCCCCTGTCCCTCTCCCCTCCTCTCTCCCCCTCTCTGCTCCACTCCCTTCTCCCCTCTCTGCTCCTCCCCTCTCTTCACTCCCGTCTGCACCTCTCCTCCTCCCTCCCCCTCCACTCTCCTCCACTTTGCTCCTCTCTATGCCCCACCCTCACCTCCTCCTCTCTTCTCTCCTCCTCCTCTATGTCCCTCTCTCCTCCTTTCTTCTCTCCTCATCTCCTTACACTCTCTGTCTCTCTCTCCTCCTCCTCTCTTCTCTCCTCATCTCCATCTCCTCCCTGCCCCTTCTCCTCCTCTCTGCCCCTACTCCTCCTCCTCCTCCTCCTCCTCTCCCTCCATCCCCTCATGTCTTATCACTGCTCCCCCAGGCGTGCTGCAGACTCCATTAGAGCTGGAGCTGTCTCTCACATACGGCACTTGCTCTCTCTCCAACTCCATGACATGATGATGAATGAACATGCTTTCACAAACTTCTTTCAGCTTCCTTTTCCTCTTTGTTTAACCCCTTAACCATTTCCATGCATAAGATGCCAACGACTGGACATGTTCTATGTAATTGTTTTTCAGCAGATGCTTTCTGTAAAGTCGATGTCACAGTGATTTCGGATACACAAGTGCAGTGGCCATTCAAAGCGATTGCTTGGCCTCTATTATTACTGCTCGCAGCATTCTCGAGGATCGCTCACCCAAATCACCCGACGCTGCACTTCCTCGGGTCCTCAGCAATACACGTGCCAAGGGTGAAGTCGATCGGATGAGCGGTTGTCGAAAAAAATCGAAGGAGAGTCTCCTCTGATTATAGTTAGACTAGTAATGTGCCTGTTTGAAACGGGCCGACTGTGTGGACTCTCGTATCGCTGCTGCTTGCAGCTTTCTCAAGAAGCTCTCACCCAAACAACTTCGACGCGGCACTTCCGTGGGTGCTCAGCACCCAATACACCTGCCAAGTGACCCGCCAACAGACAGACAGACAGATAGACAGACAGACAGACAGACAGATAGACAGACAGAGATTCCTCTCATTATAGTCCGATATCATTAAGGAGCAATTAGCGGTTTGGTATCTCGCTCGAAGGATGGCCTACAGGTAGGTTGCGGACATTGGGGATCGAACCCAGTAACTTTCGGCTTGGTAGTCAAACACTCTAGAATGTCCTGCCAGCCCTCTGCTCCTGACGCGAGAGTGGATTGTATAGATGGGAGTCGCATTGCTGACATTGTTTTGGGATCCACTGTCAATCAACTCTCATTTAGAGTGAAACCATAGGATATGTGTTACATTTAGTCATTTCGCAGACACATTTACCCAAAGCCTCTTCCTTGAAGTGAGGCTGAGAACAATCATAACACACAATCAAAGGTTATGAGCGACCAGCATGCACTGCATCTCAGACCGACTTCTGTAGCGTATGACAATGCTTATATTTAGATGCTGTTATGTGTGATACTGCGCATTTCCTGTCACTAAGCTCTGGTTGTATGGTGCATTACATACATTATAGTGGGCTTTCAATTCATCTGAGATTAATATCACAGAGAGAGGGCTAGATTTCCTTCAGATAAAACCCACGTCTCTCACATACACGCACACGCACGCACACATTCTTACACATGCTTGCACCAAATCACTGAAATAAACTAAGAGAAACTATTACAAAGTGTACCCTCTCTCTCTTTCTCTCTCTCTCGGTCTCTCCCTGTGTCTCTCTCTCTTTCTCTGTCTCTGTCTGTCTCTCTCTCTCTTTGGCTCTTGCTTTCAATTTCACATTCTCATTATTTGCTTCCTTCGGTGTTTACTCCACTCTCTGCCTCTCTCTCCCCCCTCTCTCTCTCCCTCTCTCTCTGTCTTTCTCTATCTCTCTCTCACTCCTTCTTCCCTCCTCTATGTCTATCTATCCCTCCGCTGCATTTGTATGCCAAGCCCACAAAGAGGAAAACAACTATTCCCCTTCCCATGTCAGCTAAACCCAGCTGGACAGACCAGAGGGGCTGCGTGGACCAGGCCATGTTAAACACATGCTGCATCTCTGTCTGACTCGCTTCTCTGTAGTCTGCTTTAAGTCTCGTCTCACAAAACGCCACGATCAGTTACGAGGTGAGTCGGTCCGCGGTGCCTTTCTTGTAGTTGTTGTTGTTGTTGTTGTTGTTGTTGTTGTTGTTGTGGGGGATTTTAATCACACCGTCATTACCGCACGCGCTCACAGAGAACAGTGTTGACAGGCCGGTGTGGTATTTACACCAGACAGAAATATGACCTGTGCAATAGCTGCTCGTTTTAAGGGAAAGATACTGGAATATATGGTTTAGCTATTTTTATAGAGGGGTTGGCTCTTTTACAGCCTGACATATATCTTATGAAATGGTAAGGGGGGAGGTGGAGAGCGGCCGTGCGCGCGCGCGCGCGTGTGTGTGTGTGAAGGATAGAGTATGCAGGCGAGTGAGTAACATCTACTGGCAAAAAAGGGAACATTTAGAGAGTTTTACTGGAAATTCACAGCCTGACCCCGTCGTTCAATGGGATGCAGTTGGCAATTATTTTTTGATAAATATCCTACGTTTGTCAGGTGATTCCGTGTGTGTGTTCTATAGAGAGCGCACGTCTCCATCGGCTCAAAGTTTCATAGATTTTACTATTGCTATTTAACCCTCTATTCACCTCACATTGCCACTGAGATTATTCACGTTCAAGCCATGATAAAATAAGTCAAAGGGGAACTTTAACGCTCATTTTCAACCTGGCTTCATATCATTTCAACGTGCGTAGCGTAGTCTGAGTCGTGGAAACACAGAACGGATTTTGTATGAAAGAGACATAAAAAGAGAATGCCTATCATGATCCAGAAATGTGCTGATGCCATAATTATTCTTCCTCAAAAGATGTGTGGCGCGTCTCGTTGGAACTGGCAGGAAGTAAAAATACATTCATAATGATGGGCCTGTCTGTGTAGACTCCAGAAGGGAAACACTCAGTAATAGAAAACTATTTATCCAAGAAGAGTTGTTTATTTAAAAAATAAATCAATTTAAAATGTTATATTTAGATCTGCGCCTATTTTAACATTACAATTACTCACCCAAATACATATAATACATGTAAATATATCATATTATATCATATACATGTGTATATTGATATATTTCTAAATATTCACCCCCAAAATGTATAAAATATAATACTGATAATATCAATAAATGTTAATTTCATTTATGTCCAGTGTGCACTAACCAGCCAATCGGTGCACTGTTTTTTTGTGATGTCACTACATCCTCAGGAGATCTATGAGGTTCCTTTGTGTGATCATGTGCCCTCACCTCCCTCCATATTAAAATAAATGGTGGTCCTCCTCCTAGTCCCTTGTCACTACAAGCCAGACATCCAGGTCTCCTCCTGTCTCATCCTGAAGAGGAAAGAGGAGCAGAGAGGGGGGAGAGGGGGGAGAGGGAGGAGCTAGTGGTCACTTTGGGAAGACCCAAGCTGTATCACCTTAATGAGACAGAGAGGAGGAGGAGAAGAGGCTTAAAAAGCTCTTTGTGATAGTCAGCTAAAAAACCCCAGTGGTGGTCATTTTAAGCCGTTTAAGTCCTTGTCTTGCCTATGTAGCTGAAGAAGTAGCCACAGTCTCACAGATAATAATGAAAGTATCACTTGTACCACTACGTTATGGTAAATTAAAATCCACAAACCTTTCTGATTCATGTAGCCATTTTGCACTTGGTCTCAATTGATTTTGAGGATCTCTCAGTTGATTTTAAGCTTTTACAGAAGAATTTTGACTTTGATTGTTGTCACCGTCAGCTGTAAACTGTGACTGATGTGACTGATTTACATCAAGTGATCTTAATAGTTAATATTCTTTAGTACAGTTCAGAACCTTCAACATTTCCTCTACTGTTGCTTTAAGTACTCCTTCTACCTATGCCTCTTTTTCATAGCGGCCATTTTGTCATTTGTCATTTGTCATTTGTCCTACCTAGCACCCCGAATTAATCTTGAGTTTGATTTCTTCTGGAGCTTTTTTTGTTCCTTTAATCCCTTGGAGAGGCTTTGCTTGATACTATGTTTGATACAACTGCTACTTTCACTCTATTAGCACCCTTGTCACCATAGTGACAAAGATTCTTTCTTTAATCTTATTTTTGTTCATTTAACATGGTCCATGCACAATGCAACTGTCGGCCCAGAGTTAGATTTATACCTCATTTACATCTGCAGTCCTCCAGGATATTAACAGTACAATACAAACAATGCAATACAAATCATGAAAAAGGGGCCATGTTAAACACAATGCTACATCTCTGTCTGACTCGCGTCTCTGTAGTTTGCTCTACCTTTCATCTCACAAACATGCCACAATCAATTATGATGTGAGTCATTCTGCGGTGCCGAGGAGCTCACTACCATGGTGGGTGAGAGTCTGGACCCGCTCCAGTTTGCCTTCAAGGCGAAAGGGGGAGTTGAGGATGCCAGCCTAACTCTTGAGGATACAGTGGCAAGGCACATCGACTCTACTAAGTGACATGTCAGGATTCAATTCATGGACTTTTCGTCTGCTTTTAATACAGTAAACACAAGGGTTAGGGTTTGGTGGAACAGTTTGAGATCTGTAAGTAACTGGGCACTGATATGGACACCACCTGTCCTTCACACAACATATAAATGGATTGCATTTATAGAGCGCTTTTATCCAAGGCGCTTTACACAGCCTCACATTCACCCATTCATACACCGACGGCGGTGTCAACCGTGCAAGGCATCAACCAGCTCGTCGGGAGCAGTTAGGGTTAGGTGTCTTGCTCAGGGACACCTCGACACTTGGCTAGCGGGAGCCGGGGATCAAACCCGCAACCTTCCGTTTGCCAGACAGCCATCTCTACCTCCTGAGCCACTGCCGCCCATGTTTCTCCCGAGGAGGCTGAAAGGTTTCAGCGTTAAACGGCACGTTAGCAGCAGTTCACTAATCGGATCAGTCCTCACATGCAACGTTGCATCCTGGTACAACGTCCTGGCGGAGAAAAGCAAGAAAAAAAACCCATCAAGAATCATCAGGCACGCAACCAAAATAACCCGGCATCCCTCAAACCCCAACTCTCAGACCTTTGCAGTCAGGCAGTAAAAAGGACAGGCTGACTTCATCACTAAGTACCCGTCACACCAGATTCACCGCTCCTTTCTGGTCCCCCCGGCAGGCGGTTTCAGAGCACCTCTGGCCAAAAAAGAGGATCTATAAAATCTCTTTCATTCCCACTGCAATATCTATTTCAAACAAGGTCAAATAGACTATTGCTACTTTTTAAGGCAGCCTTGCACACCTACCCTTATACTTATTTAGGGAATTGTATGTGTTTTAACTTAATCTGATGTGAGTCACAGATGTGTGTATTCATGTTGTTGTGAATCCTGATGTGATAGACAATACAGTTTAGATGACGTACTCTCCATGTTGGAAAACAGTTGGTTCCATATAAAGGTTTGGATCACTGATCACATGATTGGTTTGCCTTCCATATTTTAAGTGTTAACTGAACCTTATGCATTCTTTGATATGGGTGGGAATTGAGTTCCATTTATTTGCTGCTCTGACTTGAAAATGCTGATTGTCCAAAAGCAGGCGATCCGGGCTGAAGTCGGCTCTGATTGTCGTGTAGTGACACGTGATCTGCTGAAGTTATATTCAGTCCTCTGCAAGTTGAAAGTGTCTGTCCATTCACGGACACACACATGAAGGGGACAGACTAAATAGTAAATAGCGACAGTAATGAATATAACACCAACAGCCGTTACGGTCAGACTCATGTGCTCGATCTCGTAGCACAACGACAATATGACGTTCACCGCTGCGCTGGGTACATCCAGTCATGCTCCTGTTGCTTTGCTACAGATATAGAAAAGCGCTGAGGACCAATAAGAGGGTCGATCAAGTGCAGATGGACCAATTACAGTTAGCGTGTAGAAACACAGTGAGGGAGACGGAGAGCAGAGAGAGAACAGAGAGAGGATGAGGAGTAGAGGGAGGACAGGACCACGCCAGAAAAGCAACAGAACAGGGATAGAGTGGAGAGGCAGGAAACGGTGCGAGAGAGAGAGAAAGAAGAGAGAAGCTAAATGCCACCCAATCAGAGAAGCGGGAGACCTCAGTGACTTCAGCCCTCCTCTGGAAGAGGGACAGATGAAAGAGGAGAAGAGTGAGAGGAGGCAGAGAGAGAGAGAGAGAGAGAGAGAGGTGGCAGGAATTAGAGAGGCAAGCGATGATGGAACAGGACAAGTGGTAAAAATGGCTAGTTAGCACTTTTGAAAAGGAGAGACAGCAAGAGGGAACAGAGCAAAGCAGAGGGAGAGAGAGAGGGGGATGGAGGGAAGGATGGAGGGAGCTAGTTAGCGCAGTGTCTCCCTGAACTTTTGCCCAGTCCCTGTCGGTACAGAGGAACAGTGTGTGTGTGTGTGTGTGCGTGTGCGTGTGCGTGTGTGTGTGCACCAGACCAGCCTCCCACTTGTCAGGGAGGAACCACAAGTGTGTAATTGCTCTGGTTGCTGTAACTTCAGAGAGGGGGGGAGGGGAGAGAGAGAGAGAGAGAGAGAGAGAGAGAGAGAGAAAATCACTAACATATCCCTCAACAGAAACAGAGAGCAAGAGAGAGAGACACACATTAACATACCCCTCAACAGAGAGAGAGAGAAAGAGAGAGAGCGACACTAATGTACCCCTCAGCAGAGACCCTAACATATCCCGCAACAGAGAGAGAGAGAGAGAAAGAGAGAGAGATAGAAGAGAGAGAGAGAGAGAGACTAACATATCCCTCAACAGAGAAAGAGAGAGAGCGAGAGAGAGAGAGAGAGAGAGTGTGAGTGAGTGAATCCAATAATTGTAAAACAGATGATCAAACTCTTTAATATTTTTTAAAATGTACAATTATGGTGGACAATAATTGCACACAGCCATCTTCGTGCTGGCTCAAACTTTCATTTCGCTTCTCATTTCGACGTCTGCTTCAGAATAAAAGAACGGCCATTCGTTGGTACGCTGGATTACGGCGGCCATGACAGGAGCAATACACAAAACAAGTTGAGAGATGGATGCACTTAAAGTGAACTTTAAACGCCATCATAACTCAATGGATGGATTTGAGTCGCGCTAAGGCTCTTAGTGAATTTCAACATGAAGTTCTATTTGAAAATGTTCCGTCAACATTTTAGCTAGCGAGCCCGCGGCTCGCGCGCGTTAGCGCTGCCGCTAACACCCAGCCAACCGCGGGCCGCGGACGTGTGACATACGTGTTTCAGTGTTTGACGCTCTCTCTCTCTCTTTCTCTCTCTCTCTCTCTCTCTCTCTCTCTCTCTCTCTCTCTCTCTCTCTCTCTGAATCTGTGTAAACGCACCAGGTGGTGGGGGAC
>OMKP01081514.1:0-12969 GCA_900302375.1 Bathygadus melanobranchus
AATGACATGACGAGACATGTCAACAAAGAACATGTATCGACCACGATACATGTTCTTCATACATGTACGTGTCAACAGTGGAACGGTGAAGACGTGTAGTGAACCGCCGGTGAAGTAAACATCAGTCCAGTGCACTTGGGGAAATGAATCAAGTCAAATTTTGATTAATGAAGAATGTAAATTAATCAATTATCAAGGGGGGTGGGGGGGGAAGACAGGTCATTAGTTGAGTCGATGGGGAAATTAATCCATCACTTTGATGATCGATTTCATCTTAAGTAAAATATTGTGGCCCTAATAGGCTTAGAAAATGCCATAACGATCATTTCTGTTCACCTCAATTCACTCAAGTAAAATGTGAAACAAAAAGTGACATTTGGCTACAGGGTAGCTACACGGGACAGACTTTAGCTTCACTTCTCTGTGTTCAAAGCCCTTTCAGCCAGGGCTGTAGTACTCGAGTCCGGCCTTTTCGATGGTCTCGTCTTGGACTGGATTTGCATTAGTTAGTTTAATCTTGGAGTGAATTTGACAATGTGCGATCTTGAATTGGCCTGGGAAGACTTTGTTCTGAGAAGAGACCAAAGCTATGCTTGAAATTGCATAGATGGATCCAATTCTAGTTAAGCAGGGTTTCCCACAGCTGTCTCTAGGCGACTTAATGGCCGTCCACCTCTACACACAAATGAACTTTTCACAATATGGCGACAATGTGCGCGTCCATGTCCGCATCTGCATTCAATTTGACAGAAAGTACAGGCTACTATTAGCGTAATATGCTATAATATAGGCTAATTATGATAATCTCTGAAATCAAACTGGCCATTCTGTCTGGTTACGCACGGTATTCACACCTGATCGTGAAAAAAACCCCATCTATAAAGAGAATGTAGAGGCATTTGAGTAATTTTGTTTAAATATGCCTTCCTTAGCTTCCTTTTTTTATTTTAGGCTATCGATATAATGATAGCCTCTTGGTCTCAAATCTGACTTATATTTTTGCGGGCTTGGCCTCGACTTGGGTTCGAGGACTTTTAATGGAGTCTCTGCCTTTCTGTCATTTATTGTCCTTTTGACATTTATACAGCCTCTGCAAAATACCCAATATCTATTTTAAATTTATTATCTGTGTCCTGTTGGAGAAACCAAACTGAGCCAAAATGTTTTTTTTATTTTTATTGAGACGTTCTCAAAAAACTGGCAATTCGACAGGCATGCTTGCTTTATTTTAACCTTCAAAATGTAAATATGGAACGTTAATCGTGAGTAGCTGTTACGCTTTCTGCCAGAAGGAGCTCAAGTTTTACCTTGGAAAAAACAAAACCTTTTGTGGTCGTCTGATGGATGAATACCAGCCTCACAGTTGGATCTTTGGGCCTGGCGGTCGGTCACCACCTTCTTGTCTTGCTAATATTAACTTCTTCGATGGGAAGCTCCCTCGCTCTCTCTCTCTCTCGCCCATCTATATCGCTATAGCCATATCTCCCGTTCCCCTCCTTCTGACTCAATCTCAGCTTCATTGATCACCCATCCGTCAGAACCAGAACACTGTGATTAAACGAATCGTCGGCTGAGAACAGAGAGAACCCGTGTCATGTCACAATATCCTGGAACGCACCGATGGAAGGTCGATGCTGAAACAAGTGGACGTCTCTCTCTGCGTATGGAACATGGAAATCAATACAGACGCCATCGACCTTGAAAGGGTTCAGAGGGGTGGAAACTGCACTGGGGATATATTGGCTAGCAATTACGCCACTGAGTCATTAAGACGTTTTTTTTTTTTACAACTTTGCTAATGGCACATTTGATGGCTAGAAGTCTGAGGCAAGCTTGACGATTATTTTCATAGTTAAGTCTATTGATTTGACTTCAGAGTATAACTTAGTTTAAAACGGCCGGACAAGACTGCAGAGTAGCCATAAATGTGAAACGCAAGGTTAGTATTTTATCCTTTTTTTCAGATAATGAAACGGCAATGATTCGGTGTTTTTATTTCAACTTTCAGTAGACCAATCAACAGAACAATTCATCACAACAATCTTTAATACAACTATATTCGCCACCGTGGGTTCGTGTTAAATAAATACACGCATACTTAGTAAATATCCCATAATAAGGCCCTGGAGTCAGATAGCCCAACAGGCGAAGCAGTTATCCGTTGCTTTTGCGCAGGGTGAAATTGAATTGACCCGACGTCCTACTCTGTCCACTCCATGACCATTGTTGTTGCACGAGACGCAAGTCCTTTGGTTTGTTGACAATGGACGAGAAACCCTCTCAAGACGCGCGTGTAATAGACTTGCGAGGACGTTTCCGTGTCCGGCGGTGTCACGTGACACCGAGTTACGGTCAGCTAATCACGCGGTCGAGCGCTGATACACGTGTGTCGGCTGAGAATCCCTGCCTGGTCGTCTGTCATTTGCACTCGAAGCAGTTGGATGTTTTTGTAGTAAATCTTCATGTAGTCAATGCGGCAGCAGCCGGTTAATTACCTTAGCATTAGCTATTGATCCATTGAACCGTATTAGCCTCTGGATTAGCAATGGCTCACTAATACAGGGTCTATATCTCTTTGTTTCTCGTCCTCTATCTCTCTCCCTCTCGCTCAGTTCAGAGCTCACTAGATTAGATTAAAAGGTTTCCTACCGATTTCTTTGATACTTTAAACACCTGAGAAACCGTGCAGTTCTGCCACATTAAGTGGCTTCTCCGAACAGCAGGACATGGGAAGGTGGTGAATAATCCGGTTTATTAAAAGTTTTCTAGTTGAATGGACAGAGCAGGTGGTTACAAAGCTAGCATGCTGGCGCTCTCCTATGTGTGTGTGTGTGTGTGTGGCGATGGCTGGTTTAACCTGGGTTGCATTGACTAATCAGTGCACACAGTTTAAACCAGCCATCACCACACACACTCCACACCTTATTTTCACACCTAATAATTAAAGGTGACTGGATTATATGAAATGTACTTTCTGCCTCTGATAAAACACACACACACACACACACACGGGCATGATCTACACGATGTCTGCTACTAGGAAACTCTTTTGTGCCATAAGGATTTTGTACGCGAGCTCTGTTTACACGTTCCCCAGTGTTGTACTACCAGCTGTTCCACGCGACTCCTACGTTGTCATTCTTCAACCCCGCAGCGGAAAACACGCATTTATGTTTTTCCGAGCTCTGCGCCATATGTTGCTCGTAGCGATTCTGTCCGGTTTTCCGTTCGTTTTAACAACAAAACGACTGCGCAACTCCTTCACTAGCCTCTTTCCATGTTCTGGCTCGGAGAGAACAAGCTGTTTTCTCCGGGGCAAGGCTTCGCTGTATGATATAGAGTACTGAATAAACATGTCTTGAATCAAACTGCGGCCAAACGTTTCTAAAGCCATGAGACAAAGTGTCAGGATTTTTATTAAAATATTTATTAAAAACAATCTGCAGTAGCCTGGTTTGACACAGTTTTGGTCCGATGGCTCGGAATCCATCTTGAAGACACCTGTCACTAAGGAATTATACAAAATGGCCACCAGTGACATTTTGCTGTGTCATCCTCATATAAACCTGAGGGCATGGATACATTCTGGTACAATGCTGCTGTTAGAAGCAAACCCAGGCCTTTGGTACATTTTACATTTATTCAATCGCTTGACACTTTTACCACAATCGACTTCCAATGGAGGCTGAGAGCAATGAAAGCAACCCAATCAATAGCGACTGCTAATTAAAGGTTTTTGTCACAAAAAACCCATACCAGGTATACAATTACAAGATAGCTGTAGGAAGTTTTTCAGTTATTTTCAATAGTGCTACATCAAATATGTGGTTGACATGAGCAACTGTTCTGTATCCAGCCCCACCTTTCCACAAACGTAAAATGCACGTTTATGATAAGATAACTAGTTCCCAAAGAGAAGTTCCATGTGATGAATCGATTGGGCAGGTGGCTTTTGGAACAAGGTCACAGGCTGCATGCCATGATTTTGACAAAACTGGAATGCATCTGGCCAGTGCCATAATCCACCAAAAAACCACATTGGACTACAAATCCCATGGTGAATAGTTACATATTGGACCAGCTGCTCAGCCGTAGTCTGATTACACTGATTTGGAACGCTGTCAGTGATTCACATATCGTATATCGCGGCCAGATTGAGTGTGCTAAGCCTGAAAACATTCTATCAGGCTGATTTGGTCAATTTAGCCCCCTGATTCATTTTAATGCAAGACTCCTAGCTGTAGGCCGCTAGCTGTGTTGTCGAGTTAGCGATGAGAGATGCTAAGTGGAAGTAGCTCCATTGGTTGTCTCCTACGCGTAATGAAAGCTATTAATCTCATCATCTCATGCTTTAGTTCAGTCATTCAACCCCACCCCCCTGCTATAACTGCTTTTTATGTCCTGCCAACATGATTTATTTGTGGTTTATCTAATATTATTTTCACACCAAAGTGTTTTGTTTACTCCTGTACAAGCACACACACACACACACACACACACACACACCTCTTGGTGTACAAGAACAAGACAGTGAGGGGTCGCTGGAGCCTGATAATAATCAGAGAGCTATTTTAAGACCCCGGCACCGTCCGCGCCGGGGAGGAAGAGGAGCGGACGTCGTCGACGACGACGATGAATGTTGCTGATGTCACACACGTTGCCCGGGCAACCTGTGTGCAGTTTTTCATTTTTTGGTAGACAGGGCGTGTTGCTGGTTTACCACGTAACACCCTCTTTTTATGCTTTCTCTGTTCTTTTCTCTTCTTTCTATACCTCTCTCGCACGCTCGCTTTCAATTCGATAAAGCTTTATTGGCATGACACTTAAATGAAGACAAACGTGTTGCCAAAGCATGAATGGATGATGAAAGGATGGATATGTAAATCAATTAGTAGACAATACATGAAACGTGTGCATATGCATGTACGCATACACAAATGAATGACATTCAACACATAAGCTAACTGTAGAAGACAATGTAGAGTACACAGATGGTGGATCAGTGAGTGCTACCTCTCAGCTAACCACCCCACCCACCCAAAGACGTCATGATGAAATGGCGGTGGGATCCTCTGACTCCCCTCGCGTGGCGTCATGTTACAAAGCGAAAAAGGATATAAGTGTAGGAATTTGATCCTCTGGGATCTGATTGGATCGTACAAATGTGACGCACGCTAGCCAGCTGTATGTTAGCTGCACATGTTTTGTCCAAGGGGGGAGGGGAAGGATTTATTTTGATATATTAATGTTAAGCCTTCCGGTCCGAGGTTAACATCATTCATATTTTTTCAGCTGTACAGGAGGGTTGCAGTGATTCGGATGGGATGTAAAACGACATTTCCTTTCAGTGATTTTGCTTTTCATAGCCTAATATAACTGTAGAGATGCGCTAACGAGGTGTGAAACAGCCTATCTTCAAGCGTGTGTGTCATTTCTAGCGGTGACCTCCATCTGAACTCTGACCTTCATTTGAATTCTCTTTCATTCAACTGTACCTTGAACTAGGGCGGGCGTTCTGGTTATTCCAGGGGAAAATGGTTTCTGGTGGTTGGAAAATGGTTTACTTTGAATGGTTTTCACGTTAGCTTAAAAAATGTATAATGTATGAACAATTTTGTATTTCACAAAAGACATTAGTTCTGCATCCATTTTCTGGGCCGTCTGAGATGTAACAATGACCTGTCTATTTCCAGCTCGTGGAGCAAAATACTGCCAAAATGCAGGTTCTTGTACATTCAGAAATCTTCACAAAGTACGCTTTTAGAGATTCCTCTACACATTTATAAGTCTGATACGCACACAGGCCGAGATGCAGTTACACAACTCTCCACTCACATTTGTAAATAGTTTTGCTACAATAATGGCCCAGTGCAATTTGAACAGAACAAGTTTCAAGCACTCCTGATTGTTAGGTCTATAGAACAAGTTACAAGCTTTGCTAGGTTGACCCCTTGCTGTAAAACAGCAGGTTGCCAGGATACGATGCTAACACAATGCTAAGTGCTATTTCAAGTGCCGGGTTGCTACAAAGTGCCAGAACGTACAGACGGGATTCAAGCAGTGATCGGGTAGGTGGTAAAGGGTTGGGGAGGAGAGGTGGGTAAGAAGGGAAGCTATTCAGAGTCCAGGTGAAGTCTGAACTGTGATTATGCACATTATCACTATCCCCTGGAGAAGACTGAGAGAGTGGAACGGAAACATCTGAAGCATTATTCATAATTATCTTTCATTCAGTCCAATGCCGTAAATTGACACAGATTTTTCTTGTCATACATCTTCTACAGCGATTTACATTATCTTGTTCAAAATCCATATCCACTCTTGAACACAAATGATTTGTGAAATGTGGAAAGGGGACGACAGGAAAAGCGGTTAATAGCGATTTTCTTCTACCTCTCATTATTTCGGCGGTCTCTTCCTCAGAGACCGGCTCGGCCATCACCTCCACCTGCATCGGCCTGGGGAACTCGCTGACCCCCCCTGCTGGCCAGGCAGGGAAGCCCGTGCCGGGTTACAACGGTAGGAAAGTCCCCCCGTCGACCTGCTTGGTTAATCATTACATTTGATTTGACATTTTGTCACTAATCTAATTCTTTGGGGAATGTAAATCAAAAGAGGGGAGAACAGCGATCTGCAGGGAATGAAAGTCTAAAAGACCGTAATAAAAACCTCCCAAGTCCACACTTGTCTTTCACGTTGACTTATTTGGGCGTCGTGTGCAGGTTGCTGTTGTTTTGCAGTCATGCAAATGGATAATGATTTGAAAAACTGCCTGTTTTCTCCGTCTCCCCTCCTTGCCAATGCACACTTTTTTTTGACCCGCACGCACCCACCCGTACGTAACATGGAAAGTCTTGTCTAAGATGAAACGTGTTTGATTGAATCTGGACCATGGCGACTGGGATCGTACAGAGACAGATTGGTGTCTGTCACGCACACACACACGCGACTATGGGGGCTCCAACTGGAGCCACAGGTTCTGGAATCGGCCAGACTTCAAATCGTTCCCAAATCCGCCCTTGAAAATCTGTTTTGTAATTCTGACTGTGACTGAAGTGTTGCTATAGTGATCAAAACAAACGACAGTATTTTGAATGGAGCTGATTTCCGGACAAACCCTGCATAGTGACACCGATTGTTCGGTCGGTTGATTCGTGGCGTTCTCCATCGCACAACGTGTACTTCACTTCATATGCGATGTCTTACTGCCCGTTATAATGTGTGATGGCATCATAAAGAGCTAAATGAGGCTTGATGGATATAGTACTTTCTAATAGTCCGTATAATGACACAAGGGCAGTTTCATTCCATGTTTCCCTTTCAATGACAGGATTTATATTCAGTCGATCGGGGGGTCACTCGTTTCTCTTCTCTGTGAAGACATTCCAAGCCTGAATTTAGCAGGGAATAAACTTGTCTATACTGCCGTCGTAATGTTGTGGAAATGATTGTTTGCTGTCTGTCTGTTCTTTCTGACAGTCCAAGTAGTGGACGACGACATGCAGGAGGTGGCGCCGAGGACTCTGGGAAATATCGTGGTGAGGTAAGAGGCTGAAGAATGTCGCTGTGCTCTTATAAAACACACAAACGCACACGCGCGCACTCTTTGTCTACACAATGCGTAAACAACTGACTGCCTCTTGACAGAACTATGTTAAGACTTTGACACCGTAAACAAATTGAGAAAAGGCCAACTATACAGTTCAGACTCCAGCTGAAGTGTAGCTCAAAACCTCAAGTGTGTGTGTGTGTGTCACTGCTGTGAGTGTTTGGCTCAGATTTCAATCGGGGTTTAGATGGTGTGTGAATTTGTGCACATGTTGAAGGTGAAAGGGGGGCGTGTTCCTTCAAAGCTCCCCGCCCTTAAAACCCACATCCTTTGTTCCTCTGTTATCTTTCCTTCCATTACCCATGTTCTCCCCCCTCCCTTTCCTCTCTTTCTCTCTCCCCCCTCTCTCATCTGTCTCTCACTCTCTCTCTCTCTCTATTACCTCTCTATCACATCGCTCTTCAAACCAGCGCTAACCGCACATACCCCACCCCCGCATAACGTCAACCTCACTGACCTCCAACCACTCGGTTCCCATGCTTCTACACCAGGATTAGGAGCGGGCAAAGTGCCAGACGCACGCACGCACGCACACACACACACACACACTCCCCTTCTCAGATTCCACAAGCAAGGCACTAGATTGTTCTCAGAGGAGGAGGCCGCGCTCGTACTTATCGCGTGGCCTTCCATTGTTGCCGTGCGTCGCTACTCCTGCAAAAGCCGCGTTTCTTGATGGCGTTCCCTCTTCGGTCCATTAGGCCATTAGGACAGCTGAATGATTACGTTATGACCAAATATGGTGTTGAACAGGATATGATGATGCTGGTATCTCACACTAAAGGTGCGTTCACTTGCGACGTGACAAAAGCGTGGTCGCGCGTTGTGTTCTCGAGGGCGGCCAAGTTTTAAACGGACACAAACTCGCCCACCGCTTAAAACATGGCTGGCGCTTTCAAAGAAATACTCGGCAGGTGATTGGATGAACCATCTGTCCATCACCATTGTTGTTTCACCAAAAAACAGTTGCTTCTCGCCGTTGTCACACCTAAACCACGCCCATAGCTGCCAGCAGGACACCGATTGGTCCGAACCACCGGTGGTTCGGACACGAACGGATAGCTTGAAGCCTGGCCAGACCGATCTTAAGAGAGAAACCGAATGTGAACTGAATGTGAGATGGGAATGGTCTCACGATGGCTACCCACACGGTGGATTATACCATTTTTCCCCGAGACGTAACCTACTGCGGTTGTCATGTGTCACTCATCCCCTAGGGTGCGCAAACGAGCGGGTGCTCGTTGTTCGATTTATCATTTTTGATATAGAGAAAATGTACAACTACTCTAAACAACAGCCTTCTATCACAAGGCATGTCAAAAAGGAAGTCAACTCCAACACCTCCTTTAACGTAGACACATTTGGACGCTACGACCTTAAAAGCGTCTCAAGGTCTTATGGGGGTGCTCGTTGGTATAAACAAACACCCACCTCTCCTCTGCTACCTTACACCTCTGCTCTGCTGAAAGGTCAAAGCATGGGGGGGGTGTGGGGGTCATGCCAGGTCAAGTCCAGACACACTGACCCCAGTGTCTAGACTCACCGTGCGTAGAGTGTAACACTACCCAGGAGCAGAGGGCGCACATGCCCCTCTATCTATATGGCTTCACGGTAGGCTGACAACCGTACCTAGGTTGTTTATGTTTAGCCTTATTCGAAGAAAAAATGAAATTAATTCTCAGTAATCAAAAATGTCAATTTATTTTTTCAAATTTTTTTTAATGAGTAGGCAGCATTTTCCAAAAATTACATCTATCATGTTTATGGGTTACGGTTGTGTATAATCCATTTCAGAATAAGAAACAGTAGAAAACACTTAAGGGGTTGTGAATGTTGTGGATTATTTACATCGGTTGGACGGAAAGTGAAAGTTATTCAGCTCCTGATTTGTTTGCTTGATTCATTAAGTGTTGTTGGCTCTTCCTCTCCTCAGGCCCACTGGTGAGTTGTATGGTGAAGTGAAACACTGTCCAGGCTGCCTGACAGTTGTTGTCTCCCCCTCTCTCTCTCTCCCCCCTTCTCTCTCCAGACTGCCTCTTCCTCCCGGAGCAGCTCTGTCTCTCTGGCAGAACGCTGCGCTCTTCAAGGAGCTCTACTTCACTAAATTCCCAGTATGTCTCCCTCTCTCAAATACTGAAGGACATTCTCTTTGAAATTGTACTGCTCTCACTGCCGAAAGGCATACAAAAAGCTTATCGGACAGGCAAATAATTGCTATCAAACTTTGTATAGTCACATGCACTTAGATCCTACAGCCTTGGCGAATTTTCAGACGATTTGGCGACGTTTTATCAGACTCTAGCTTTTAGGGTAAATGAACTGTTCTTGTATTGTCGTTTTATGGCAAACAGTCGATTTAAGGTGAAGGTGTGGTCCGAGGTCGCCACCTAGTGGTGAAATGCTGCATTTCAGGACAAAATGCCAGGGCATCGCTGAATAGCAACTTTCCTCATGCTGATATTTCAGTCGTGGAAATAGTTTATTGAAATGTTTTTTTTAGGATATTTCATTGTCACAGCAGCAGAAGTACAGGACAGTGAAATAATTAGAGATTTAAAAGATAAGGGATTAAACTAATACTTTTGTTGTTCTTTACATGTTCTTATTCAACAATGTTCTCCACACAGGGCTACTACGACACTATGGACGCTGGCTTCGTCGACGAGGAGGGCTTCCTGTACATCATGTCGCGCTCTGATGATGTCATCAACGTGGCTGGTCACAGGCTCTCTGCCGGAGCCTTGGAGGAAGTAAGCAATGCGACAACGACCTGTATCTGAACGCGATGTTTTACTGTAATTCACTTTGGTTAAAAGTGTGGATACAATTACTGACCGGTCAACCATTTTGAAAAGGTACAATTGATAACTTTTCAAACGTTGACAACATTCGGACACTAGATGTAGCACTTGCCCCTCCCCGATACCAACATCGGTATACTAGAGGGAACTAAACGTCACGACATCTTACTTACTTAACAAATGCAATGCTTTGATTCCACATCTTTCTAGAAGCTCTGTAGTTGTATTTTTTTTTTTAAAAGTGTCTCCATAAAAAAGTTAGTAATTGAACCTTTAACAGTATTCTCTGACTTATCGTGGTTCCATTCCTCGGACTTTGTGTTGTAGTCCGTGCTGCTGCACCCTGACGTGGTGGACTGTGCTGTGGTGGGCGTGGAGGACTCATTGAAAGGCCTCGTCCCACTGGCCCTGTGTGTGCTCCGGAACGGTGAGACAAGACCTTATCCAGGGTGACTTTAAGAAAAAAATAAACATGAGGTCATCGTAAGTCCTTGAATTTATATATTTTGTGCAGGAATAGGAATTGAAGTTCTTTTGATATTTGTTGACTTACTAATTTAGGCTACAGCACATTTGAGAAGTATTCACACATGCAAGCTGTGAGCTTCTGTAAAGCTTTTCATTATACAAATTCGTAACTGTAATTAACCTTGATCTGTCTCAAACTATGCCGTTTTAGGAATTGAGCCTGGAAAGTCATTGAATTTGATGTTTAAGGTGTGGGAACCCTGCTTTTCGTTAACATATCATCACCAATTGACTTGAATTGATGTCTCCGAGTCGCGTGCTCTCCCCACCTGCCTCCCCCTCCGCCAGTCCTTATGTACGGTGTCCTTTAAGTCCAATACATTATGATGGTTGACTCGCTACCCCCTTGGACCCCCAGCTTGAGAACCACTGTGCTGAATGTGTCTTCGCTGTGTGTCTGTAGGTATGCAGAAGGCAGAGGAGGAGGTGGCGACAGAGGCGGTGAAGCTGGTGAGGGACACGATCGGACCGGTCGCTGCGTTCAGGAAGGTTCTGTTCGTTAAGGGACTGCCGAAGACTCGCTCGGGAAAGATCCCCCGTTCCTCATTGGCCAACCTGGTCAACGGAAAGCCTTATAAGGTGGGTCAACCCCTCTACACACTTCTTAATTCACTGTAAATCAGTCCCTCGAATTACTTATTATATTAATTGGTATTATCGTATTGTTAACAAAGCTCACTATGGCAGAAGGATATTAGTTGAATAATAGCGTGTTTTTGTCAGATCACTCCCACCATCGAGGACCCGGAGGTGTTCAAGGACATTGAGAAGCAGGTCCGGAAAGCGCTGGGGCCCCCAGCGCTATAAAGGCCCCCCCGGGGAGAAGACTTGGTGCTGCTCAGGTTGGACACGCGAGAACAACACTGGCAAACTGCCTAACTGCGCACACACAAGCCCCGTCACTCCAGTTATCGTGAAATAAGTCCTGATCGTACAGCTATGAACATTTCCAGACCAATGGACTTAAGTCTTATGTTGTTTTTTTTAGCAGGCATAACTATGTACACATTTGCTAATCAAGCTAGTGTGTTTACGTCGAAAAGAATTAAGAGCCCAAAATATTACAACCCTTTGTCCACTGACAGTAGTTTATTGACAATGAAAATGTATTTCGCTCACCACATAGTTTTGACCAAAGTACAGGTAATAAATAAAAAAAGAAACCAAAAACCTTCGACACTCAACAAAAAGGGGAGTCGTTGTTCGTGCAAATCGGATGTTGTAAACCCGTTCCGATCGAAAGACGTCATTGGCGTGGACTCCCGTCTGGAAAAGAACCGAAAAACAGACTGGAGGGGGAGGCGGGTGTCACAGCAGTCACCGCGGCAACCCCCCCGACCAAAACGAACCGAAAAGCTTTCGGCGGTTTACATCGACCCAACGGGCGCTTCGCAGTTCGGCCGCCCTCGCGTTCGACATGTTCACGCTACACACACACACACACACACACGCTACGCACACACCGAGTCTAAAACGGTCCGTTTCTGAAGGGGTCTCACACCTTGGTTGTATTTTGGTTGTGTGTGTGTTATTTACCGAGCTGTTTCAACAAAACAAAAACAAAAAAAGACATCACAGCAAAAAATCACGTCAAGGAATAATGTCCTGCTTGTTGTAATTCCTCTGAGATTAAGTTTGTGCGATGTTCAGAGTAACGTCCTCGCTGTTTTTTTTTTAATATGTCCGTGGCCACTTGTGGTCTAGATTCCAGAGTTAGTTTCTCAGCGCTGCTCTTGTGGTTTAAAACACTCGACTGTAGATTTTGCGTCCGTAAGAAGGGGGTGGGGTGGGGGGAGAAACAAAAATTGAGGCTTGAAATGTGTCGTTGGCCAGCAGGGGTCAGGCTTTCACGGTTTGTCCCGAGCGTTGTGCGCACTACATCCAGAACTGTCACAGTATCTTCCTCCTCGTCTTCATCCTCATCAGCAGCACAATGGGGGAAAAACTCACTGTTGCGATTGGTCTCGGGGGGGTGGTCGTATTAAGACTGTTTTAAAGAGCAGCATGTTTTAAAACCACGGGGTTCTGACC
>OMKP01081516.1:0-11345 GCA_900302375.1 Bathygadus melanobranchus
GTTCGGTGCTGAGGGGTTTTTTCGGGGGTCCATTGTGAAGACGAGAGATTCCGATGACATGGAGTAACCCCAATGCGCCGGCTGCGCTGCTGTCCAGGAGCCAAGAGGACTCGGGAACACAGCTTTAAACTGAGGGAAAGATGGAGCCCCGGCTCCAAACACAAAGGACAGAATATAGTCAGCGGTGTCTGGCCGAGGCTCAATGTGCTCAACACACAGGCTTTAGAACGGCCAGGGGGGAGAGAACATGTTAGGTTGGCGCGCTGCCCAAGCACTGATTGTTTGTCACCATGCCAATAGTCAAAATAAACACACCCCAACACACACACACACACACACAGAAACAAATCCCTTATCTTGCTTGGGGTGACCCTCGTCTGCCGCTCATGGACTTCTTGGCGCGTCTGGCTAGCTATTTCACTCCTTTTCACATTCATTCACATTAAGTGGATGAATGCTAGCCATACTGCAACCCCCGTGACTGTAGACCCCGCCGCGCTCAGTTCAAGTAACGATGCCTTGTACAAACACGTTTCTCCTGTACTTATAGGTGTGTGTGTCGCGTCTGTGTGTGTGCCACCGCCATGACACACACACACACACAGACGCGACACACAGACGTCACACGACACACGCATGACACATGCGCGTGCTTCCACACACACACACACACGTGCTTTTACAAAACCAGGGCCTGACCCCTGTGTACTTGGATGTAATTTACATTTACATTTTATATATATATACATATATATATATATACACAGAACAGAAGCAGTCATTGAGAGCCAAGGTTCGAACTAGCAACCCCTTCGGTTGCCAGACGCCCGCGATACAGCTCATCCTCCTCTCTGGGTGTAGTGGGGTTGCGTTGACAGTTTGGAGGACAGTGTGAGAACCCCCCCCTCACACACACACACCAGGGTACCCAGTAATGGACTCCAACATAAACACCCCCCCTCCTTCCAGGGCTGTCAATACTGGGCAGCCTCAGACTACCAATGACAGCCGTCACAGAGTCATGTTTTATTGTCAGGTTGACACTAACCACCGCTAACCCCTAACATAGCACATAAACACACACACACACATATATATATATATGTATATACACCCCCTACCCGTCATTGCTATCTCTCTTGGGTGTTTGTCTTAGCAGTTGGCTAGGCTTCCCATCACGCCAGTCTGGTCTCATCACTCTCAAACACTCGCACACACACACACTCACGCACACATTGTCTGGTTTGTACTCATGCCCGATTCACACGCCTGCTTCAATGTGTCTTGTGTCCTTCTCTCCTCTCTGCTGCTCTGTGTCATTCGTCTCCCCAATTGGCTGAAACCGAGGCATGACCTCACTGTCAAAGGTGAGTAAAGAAACACTTAGAGTAGACCCACCCCCAGTATGCGCAGACCCACACCAAACCAGTCTACAAGCAGCACACACATCAACGACTATATGAAATGATCGGCCAATCACAGCTCATAATTAGCATCATTAATGAGTCAATTACATTTGTGTTTGGGTCTGTGTTGCTGCACATGGCCGTGACTATCAATCATGCTGCCTGGGGCATAAATATAAGACTTTTACATTTAGATAAAAGAGATGCTTTTATCCATAGCCACTTACCAGAACGACCCAAATCAATAGTGAAGCAACCACATTTCTAAGTGCCGTACGAGCACTTAGAATAAAAACAGCATGTTTCTAAAAAAAGCTAGTATTTGTGTGTGTGTGTGTGTATCGATAATGTCATGGCATGATTGCACGAGTGTGCGTGAGAAAGTGATAAAGAGAACAGGGTTCAAGTAAATTGTAAATAGTTGTAAAAAAAGGTTTTTAAGAACATGCATGCGATCATAACATTCATGACAAGAACTTTCAGGTTATGTTTGTGACTTTAAGTCATCTCGGTTGGATGTTGTTTTTTGTTTTGTTTTGTTTTTTACCAAAACACCAAAATTCCCCGAATCTAGTGATCGGTTGCGACTTCCTACACCTACATACAGCAGCCTCCACACAGACAGTGAATATAGACTGTGCTGATGTAACGTGTAACATGGAGAGCAGTGGGCTAGGAACGTAGGCAGAGGGCTACGAAAGGACAAACGCAAAGGTCACATCAGCATTGGTAGCATTAGTATTGTGAAGGAGCTAACGTTTCAGACGGATTACCTGCTGCAAAATGAATGAATGGAATGGAGTTTATTCGTCTGCATTCCTGCTTCATATACGTAAGGGTAGGATTTATTGATGTAGATCCACCGAGGTAGTGAAGATTCACCTTCTCGTATAACCTTCTGGTTTTATGTTTTACTCTTTGATTCCATCTAAAATATTCAATTAAACTATTAAACGTATTAAACTATTAACTGCGATTACAAATAAACTCCAAACTAATTTTTCTTTCTTTCTGAGTTGCGGTGAGCACTTCTTCAAATCCTATTCAATATATAATACAATTGTAGTCAGTATTTTACAACTCTTTTAAAACAAGACAAGATGAACAGTTTCCCTCGACAAAGGTTTTGTTCCTTAGGACCAAAAACCGGAGAGGTCGCCCAAAAGTTCATGACCAGAACGACGAGAGCCAGACTCAGTTCAGATGTTAGCGCAAGATGTTAGCATAAGAGCATAAGAAAGACGTCAAGGCGCTTGCTCGCAAAATATAGAGCACAAAATTATGTAACCTATAATTTAGGATGTATATCCAGTGGGCAAAAACAAACCTTTGTGGGTTTTGCGGCATAAATGAAAGCCGCTGGGAATTTGGGGAAAACATCCGTTCGTCTCCCCGCGCAAACACGGTCGAGGAAAGCCCGCGGTTGCAAGTATGTCACTGCTAACGCGGCATACACACAAACACACACACACACACACACACACACCTACGCCTCGCTCGACGATGACGACGATTTGTCAGCAAATGACAGGGTAAACCCAGCCCAGACCACATGGCCACATAGTTGGTGTTTCTCTAACCCGTAGCCTGAAGGTCAACTCGGTCTCAATACGCTTCGCTGCATATTTAGTTGTTGTTTTCTTACAAGATCTGCACCCTGACTAAACTGACTCCTGACAAGCTATCGGGAGTCCAACTCTTGTTGTTCATCCTCACTGTAATGCGCCTATTCCACCAAAATCAGCGCGTCTATGCAGGTTTTTTAAATACGGGAAAACCTGCTAAAAATAGGCGATAAACTCCTCTCCCATTGCCAGCCGATTGCCGGTAGACACGTATGCTTTCCTGTTTTTTTTTTCTGGTGTGTCACGTTCGACACGGTCATCGGTGCCAATCGGAGCAGGAATAAATACAGATTGTAACCTTTCCCATTAAAGACAAAAGCCAGATGTTAGCGGGTGTTGGTGGGTTTTTTTGTCCAGTGGAAAACAGTGTTAACTGATGGATGGCTAAAATCATTGGATAAAGGACTTAAAAGTGCTATATGGACAGTGGCGTAATATGCGCTTGTGTCAGGAAATCAACGTTTGATACATAAGGGATGTGAAAGTGAAACCGTTGTCTTTTAGCTCGGATGACATGATGTCAACACCGACAACACCGTGCGTCACTACACTCACGTCATCCCAACATCTACACACTACACACTCACCGATACTACTTTGGAAAGGAAACTGAAACATGTCAATCCCGTTGTCATCCAACCTCCCTAATCAAATCATCATGCCCCCGGAGAGTCCCAAAGAGCCCGGCAGTGCCCCTCTCCCTTCCCCTGCCCACCACAGCAACCCACACACCACCCCCGCTACTTCCTGGGTGCGTTGGCATGTAATTCAGTCACCGCTGGCAACCGAGGCCACCTGGCTGCGCGCCAGGCACCCTACAAGCGAGCGCATGCGCGAGAGAAAGAGGAGTGTGGGGAAGGTGGGGGACAGGGAGTGAGAGAGAGAGAGAGAGAGAGGGGGAGAGCGAGAGCAGGAGAGGTAGGGAGAGAGGGGGAGAGGGAGAGAGAGAGCAGGAGAGGTAGGGAGAGAGGGGGAGAGGGAGAGAGAGAGCAGAGGAGGTAGGGAGAGAGGGGGAGAGAGAGAGCAGGAGAGGTAGGGAGAGGGGGGGAGAGAGAGAAAGGAGATACATGGGGGGAGAGGGAAAGAAGGAGAAAGGAGAAACGGGTGAGAGGTAGAGGATATAGGAGAGATGAGAAAGGTAGAGAAAGAGGGATCGAGGGAGAGAGAGAAAGTGAGCAAGGGAGAGAGAAAGGGAGAGAAATAGAGAAAGGGAGAGAAAGAAAGGGAGCAATGGAGAAAGAAACCGAGAGAGAGGCAGAGAGTGAAAGGGAAGGAGAGAGAGAAAGGGAGGGAGAGTGACAGACAAAGTGGGAGAGAGAGAGAGTGAGGGAGTAGGAGGACAGCCATTCTCAAGGACGTTCCTCCATGGCGTAGACGCTGAGGGGGTGAAGACCCAACTGGACAGAACACAACGTTAGACCGTCCTGTGGTTAGGTGGAGCTCATGCTTAACTATATGTATAGACACACACACACACACACACGCCGTTGTAACTTGTACTTTGTCATGGCTGATTGTAGACCCACGTCTTTACAGGGTGGAGGAATTTCTGAGCACCCGGAGGAAACTGCAACAGGGGGAAGAAAACTTCACTCTCACACACACACACACACACATACCAAAATACACACACACACACACACACTTAACAAAACACACGTGCACAGGTTCGGCTACACACACACAACCTACAGACGAACACATTTATTCACAGCCAAGAGAGAGATAAAAGCATGAGAGTGAATACGGGGGATTTCAACGTCCAAGGACACACACACACACGCACACACGCACACACACACACGTTCACACACACACGCGCGCACACACGTTCACACACGGACACGCACGTACGCACACACGCACGTTCACACACACATACACACACACCGCTATTTCCCTGACCAAACAGGCACGTGGTTGATTGCTCAGCAGCACTAAGGCAACGTGGGGGGAATCCAACTCCGTACTAGGGGAGTCAGTGGTAGTGGAGTTCACTGGACAGATGGACAGCTGGACGCTGCCCTGAGCGCTCCTCTTCCCCTCCCCAGGGTTGAAGGGTGTAGCACACTGCGAAACATGGATACCATTACAGAAACACCAATGGCTTTTCATTATTAGATTACTTCCTCGTGAACTTGTTTTGATGGTCGGACATACACTTCATAAGTAACTTAAGGGCACTTACTGTCTCATAATCATGTAAGAGGGAATCTGGAGGGATAGTATGCCATACATGATTATACATGACATGCAGCAATGAATAAAACACAGGTATGTTTGTTCTTCTGATCCACTCATCTTTGGAGGGTGGAGTCTGGGGGGAGGAGTTTTAGACTTTTAGGGTCAAATAAGGATTGAATGAAACCAAGAGCGAGACTTCAGCTTGTAGTATATAGGGTATTATATTGTAGTAGAGGTACAGCAACATCAATATATAGTGGTAATACAGAGTGTATTGTAGACGTACAGCTATAATACAACTGTATCGTGACTATATAGGAACAGACAAGTCGTATTTAAAGACACAGGAGGGGGGTCAGGGAGGAGTGTGCCACTGTTCCTGCTCTCCCCGCCGCCATCCTATACCTCCTCCTCCTCCTGGGAAACCCCCACACACACACACACACACACAGACATCGGCTCGCACACTCATCACTGGTCATTTGACTGGTGTGCAAGCTTGTGGTATTGCGCATCTCTGATCTCTGTCAGTAACATCATTGAATGGACACCAGGATATCGGGGGCATGTCTTGCCGTGAGAGGAAAAGACATGAGGCTCTGTTTTCATTAAAGAGAATTGCTGTGTGTGTGTGTGTGTGTGTCAGAAAGCAACAGGAAGTGCTTTGAAGCATGTTTGTTATAAACGCTGGAGGCTGAAGATTCATATGTACACGTGTAACACTAGTCCATGTATTTCTCTGTCAAACACTCACACGCTTACTTACACACACACACACATCAACACGAACACAGATGTCCTCTGGACATACTTTGGGCTTCCAGGGAGTTTCCAGAGGTGAGCTACAGACTGAGTTATGGGGGATGCTGTGGTGTGGTGCCACCCTACAAGCAAAACAATCTCAGGCAAGGGATCAGCTTTTGACCTTCAGGTTATATACAAATACCTTATTCTGACCATTCTAGCAAAACTACTAGCTATAAACTAGCAGGCTAAGCCTACTATTTACACCATATGGGGCGCATGGTTTATTTTCTTGTCCCTACAATCTGCCGTTACTAAGAGAGGCCTATTCCCCCTGTGCGATGACGCCCTCTTCTGGTCAGATCTGGTACAACACCTCAAAGTCACAAGTAGTTTTGCGAATGCTGATATACATATTCACACAGTACTGCATATTCTAGCCTACAGCAGGATTTCCCAAATGGGGGTACGTGTACCCCTAGGGGTACTTTGTAGGATTGCAGGGAGTACTCGGAACATGAATACATTTTTCTAAAAACATTTTTTAATATTGGTTATGAACAATTGTAACACAATTCCACCTTAATAAAATGAATGAATACCACCTTTAATTAATCCGAATAGTAACACGGTACCACTTTCGGTAAATCTTTCCAATAAGAGCATATCACGTTAACCTTAAAGCGGTTCTTGGTTGAAAATATGTTAGAGGGGGTACATTAGAACAGTTTGAGAACCACTGGCCTACAGGATGGTAGATATGGGGGAGCTAAAGGGTGGCTCTACCGGTGGGACGTCAACATCCTTCTAGCTGAGGAAGAGAGATTCTATTTCACTGCGACTGAATGAAAAGGTAGCATGAGGACTGCAACACACACACACACACACACACTTGAGACAGAAAACCGCTCACTAAAGAAGTTGGGGCTGAAACTAGAGAAAGTGTGTGCGTGTGTGTGTATGGGGGCGGGGGTACACCCTTGTGGGAGCTGTTTAATACTTAATAAGCGCCTTGTTTACTTGGCAGGGAGGGCTGCCTACACAGCAACATGGCCAGTGCTGTTTGGATAGGAACAGAGCGAGTGAACATCGCTCGTCATAAATCCGCTCCGGTCCACATGAGCGCAAACTACCTCAAGATTCGCTTTAACACACGTAGGAATGAATGCACGCTGTTCGGCTGTTTACAGAGGCAGTTAGTCACCCTTCTGCAAATGGTGATCGTCGTGTACAACACAAACGAAAACAACTGTTTCATTACTTTTTTATTCATCGATGAATTTGCTGAATACATTTGTTCATTTCAATTCATTCAAATTGAGCTAAGCATATTCTATATGCACACACTTTAAACAGTGACAATCACAAAATATGGCAATAGTGAAGCAGTTCTCAGAGTTGCCACTAGATGGTAGACATTATCAATAACTGGGTTTTTTTTGTTCAGCAGTACTGCTTATTATCAGCCAGAGGCGACAATGGCAACTGATATCTTGTTAGGGAAAGGAAGGAGGGTGTCAGCCAAACATATATATTTAAGCCTGTCACACATTGAGTTCATTGTAGTTGATCCAATCTGAAAGTCATACTCATGAACACCCATGTATGAACGCCCATTTTAAACCCTTGAGCACATAAAGTACATTAAAACATTGTGTGCTGTGTGCGTTCCGTGTTTACATTTTCAGCATTTATTTATTGAGCTTTAACAAAGTACACAACTAAACCGGAATCGTTATCACATTAACAGCTCATTTCTGTCAACAGTGACACACGACAACCGCAAGACCTGTCCCAAAAGCAACGGCTCACCATGTCGGAGGCTGACCTTTACGTGAAGAGCAAACATCTTGTGAGTTGAGGCTAACAAGCACGGTGTCATGTGAGCGACGGTGGTACCGGCGGGGATGGAAATGGTGCCTTATTGATCACCTATCCGATCCTGTGTCAATATCTGCCTCTTAATGTACTCGTTACAAGACCACAGTGGATAAGTGGTGTGGTGGGCATCGATGATGCCGGATGTCTACATCAGAAACCATAACTACATTTACGTTTACATTTAGGGCATTTGGCAGATGCTTTTATCCAAAGCGACTTACATTTGTCGAAATACCTACCGCTTGTGTTTATGCCCCAAACTGGGAGGATTTTCGATTCATGAGCAACTTTCTGTCAACTATACCACATACCCACCAATCAATTTTAGTGGGAGACTTAAAAAAAACAACCCTGAGTCTATTTTACCTATGCTTGTCGTCTCTGCCCAAACAGGTTTATATAAAAAAAATGTGTGCAGTATGTAAATGGACTGCATTTATATAGCGCTTTTATCCAAAGCCCTTTACATTTGCCTCACATTCACCCATTCATACACCGACGGTGGTGTCAACCATGCAAGGTAACAACCAGCTCATCGGGAGCAGTTAGGGTTAGGTGTCTTGCTCAGGGACACCTCGACAATTAGCTAGGGGATCGAACCGGCGACCTTCCGGTTGCCAGACAACCGCTCTACCCCCTGAGCTACTGTCGCCCATGTGTGTGTGTGTAGAGGAGGAGAGAGGAGAGGAGTGTAGGGGAGCAGAGAGCAGTGTAGAGGAGGGGAGAGGAGCAACGAGGTGCAGGGAGGAATGAAGAGGAGCAGAGAGGAGCAAAAAGGGGCATAGAGCATTCTTATTTTAATGTTATCCTTTACAATTCAGCTTAACACGCGGCAGGTTTTATGCACTCCAGTGGTTTGGTTTCAGTTTTACTTCAAGGGTGAGATTATTGTATCGCTCTCCTTTAGCCCCGGTCAGGTGCCCAGGTGCACACATAATACACCTGCAGACAGATCAGGGTCACAACAACAACAGGATATAAAGTGCATACACACAAGACTAAAATCAATACATCATGTGCCATGGGCAGGTTGTTTGAATATTAGTATGCTGTAGTAAAGGGGTGTGGCAATTGACCTTGCTACACTCAACTTAAAGTGGCTTTTCTGGGGCTCCTCCCATGAACAGGACACGGGTAGATGTTGAATAAACTGGTTTATTCAACTAGAGTTTGTAGTTCAATGTCTACATGCTGTGTGTCTGGTGACGGCTGGTTCAACCTGTTAGACCCCGATTAGATAGTGTATCACAGGTGTGCAGCCTCACCCAACCCCAGACTCTGACTCAGGCCAGGCTGCTTAAACCAGCCGCCTACCACACACACTCCACAAGGGAGTTTGAATATTAGTATGCTGTAGTACATTTACATTTACATTTCAGGCGTTTGGCAGACGCTTTTATCCAAAGCGACTTACAAAAAGTACATTTGTCGAAAGAGGGAAACAACAATATATCGCCGATGGTACAGTACAACCTAGTCGTTCTCTTAAAATAAAGTGCTTGAAATGAAATGCAAAAGCTTGAGTTGACCTGTTTCTTTATTTTTTGTTAACTCCATTTCACATCTTAACGGTCTAAACCTTATATCCCACGTTCTCTTGAGAGAAGTGAGCTCTAGCTTGTCTAGAGCTCTGGGCAGGAACGGTGTCAGGCCCATTCTTACATGCATGTGCTCATTGGTGAACGATATTTAGTTTTAATAATGTTCATCGCGGGGAACCATCATAATTACAATATAATTGGGAAATATAAATCTTATCTGACTGTATTCATGGCAATACACACACTAATGTTGCACCTTATCTCTCACAATGTTGTGAGAGAGATAAGGGAGAGCCACAGGGAAATAAAACTCTTGGCACAAGGTACTCTTTCAGAGGGCAGCAATTTTAGAACAGGTCGCCTTTGTGTACGTTGACACTTCAAGGTTCTATTGAGTGATGACATAATCCCTCTCGCTCTATCTCTCTGTCGCTCTCTACTCGCGCTCTCTCTTTCCATCTATCCATTTTTCGCCGTACACCGAACACGTTTTAACGTGTGTTCAAGGGTTCAAGCAACTGCTTGTGTGTATGTGTGTGTGTGTGTGTGTGTGCGTAGGCATGTGTGTGTTGTGTATCACCAACCGGTTGTTGGGTAAAATAAATAGTGACACATCTTACTACATGCAACTTCATGCAAGCTTCATGACGTCAACGTCGTGCTCCAATAGGACTCAGGACTCAGCAGTTTGTTAGATCTTCGTAGCTCTTCCATATCTGCTTTTCTTTACCCACTAAAAATTGGAGCATGGAACAAAAACAAAAAAAGATTTAAAGAAATAAACAAATGTGTGTGTAGAGGAGCAGAGAGGAGCAATGAGGAGCATGGGGGAGAGGAGAGGAGGAGAGAGGAGTGTAGAGGACCAAAAAGTAGCATAGAGGAGTGTAGAGGAGCAGAGAGGAGTGTAGAGGAGCAGAGGGGAGCATAGAGGATTGTAGAGGAGTGGAGTAGAGAGGAGCAGAGTGGAACAGAAAGGGGCAAAGGGGAGCAGAGAGGAGCATAGAGGAGTGTAGAGCAGAGGAGTAGAGAGGAGCAAAGAGGAGTGGAGGGGAGCAGAGAGGGGTGGAGGGGAGCAGAGAGGAGCAGAGAGGAGAGGAGCTGAGAGGAGCCAAGGGAGTAAGAGGGGGTTGGGTTACCGTGTGGTCAGATAGACTCAGCATGGAGAAGCTGACTCCCACTTCTCTACCTGACAGCAGGATAGAACCAGGAAAGAGGAAACACACACACACACACGCACACGCACACACACGCGTGATTTGAATATGACACTAAAGTAAGTCCGCTGAAATAATATCCATTGAGTACAGAGCAATGAACACTCAGTGTAGAACTGTGATTAACACAGATGACAAAAATGTTAATAAGTCTGCACTTTAACTACTAAACGGATTTCACTTCATACATGAAGTGCGGGCAGAGATGTTCCAGAGACCCCATTCAATACCCATCACTGCAATGAAACAAATGAGCACCTCTGGGAACGTGACCCTTGTTTTAAGCATCTATACTTAAATCCATGGCTCTTGACAAACTGGCCCAGAAAATCGAGAAGAAAAAAAAACCTAGCTGGAAACCCTCCAGTTATGACACACAGCCCATATCTAGCCTCAGATCCTAATGTTGATGAACAATGTTTTTAGCAAACGCACCCCGATGACACCGGCAACACCTCACAGAACACTCTGGAGCTAGAGGCCTATGTATCCGCGTCGACGCTAGGACGCCGTCCCTAACCTTTTCTGCAGTGGGTAAAATAAGATCTCCAAGTGACGCGCTGCACAGTCTCCCTGTGCTGCTCTCCTGCTCAGCTCCCGCGGGAGCCGTGATGGATTGACGCGTTAGCCCACCGCCTGGCTCATTATGGGCAGGCGGCCGTCTATCTGCTAATGATCCAGAGCCCTGCAGCGAGATGAGACGCCACCGCGGGGGCCGTTATAACAGCTCTCTGGTGGGCTGGATGGAAG
>OMKP01081521.1:0-11381 GCA_900302375.1 Bathygadus melanobranchus
GCGTGCGTATTTGTGCCTAATTGACATGCATGTGTGTGTGTCTTTGTGCCTGTGAACATGCGTGTGTGTGTGTGTGTGTGTGTGTGTGTGTGTGTGTGTCTGTGTCTTTGTGCCTGTGGACATGCATGTGTGTGTGTGTGCGCGCAGAACATGTGTAGCAAATGCGGGATCTGCAGTCACAGCCGGTCGTGTCCCGTGTGGCTCTGTCGGATCTGCAGTGAGCAGCAAGAGGTGAGCAACACATGAACATACATACGAACATACAAACATACGAACACATGATGAGCCTTCACCCATTCACAGTAAATAATCAAATAGGTATAAAGTGAGCAACGATAGACACATGAACTGAACACATTAGGAGCCCTCAGTCAATCATGGGGCCCAGAGATTCATTGAGTCATTTATTGATTTTTATCACAAAAAAGGAAATAATGGTCGATATGTTTCACACTAAATACACTTAGCAAGTCATCTTTTTATAAAATGCAAAAATGCATAATGAGCTATTTGTATTTTTTTCAACGAGTGCAGTGCTGGTCAAAACGTTGAAAACATGCCTGTTTGGAACGGGCCGAGTGCTCGGCTTCTGGTATCGCTGCTTGCAGCTTTCTCACCCAAACAACTTTCCCCTTGACACTGCACTTCCTTGGGTCCTCGGCAATACACCCACCAAGTGTGAAGTCGATCGGGTGAACGGGTGTTGAGAAAATCGAAGGACATACATACATACATGCATACATACATACATACAGACATGGACTCCTTTCATTATAGTTAGATGTAAACAATAATAAATTACAATAGTAAATGAAGGTTATGTCAGTGTTTTGTGTGTTTCTGTGATGACCTCATGGAACCCATCCTTAGATGAATTCAGTTTTGCGTCAATCATCCCAACAGCAAATCAATAAAAATACTTGGACATGCCTAGTTCCAAACAAACATCCTCAGCTAAGAACACTTCAAACTAAACCAACGACAACTGACTCAACGATTGATCATCAACAGTATTTACATTTGCATTTACATATAGGGCATTTGGCATGCTTTTATCCAAAGCCGGTAACTATGTTGCAAAAGTCTTGTGCTTGCAGACTTGTTGTACTTATAGAATAAGGAGAAAAATCGGAACCCGTTTTTTGAAACATGTACTTGCATAACAAATTCACACAACTGTGTTTTCACCTATCCTACATGTGCACAAATCAAGTTTGCAAGCGCGTTGGCAAGATAATCACATTCATACAGATTCTCCCTAGTGTCAAATACAGTAATACCATTGAATACAACTGCTCGCTACGCTCCCCTCCACCCAGATACAGAAGCGTTCTGGGGCCTGGTTCTACAAGGGCCAGACCAAGCAGGTCCTGCCTGCCCCGCTCCCCCTCTCCAGGCCCAGCCAGCCCAGCAGGGAGACCAGGGCCCAACAGAACCACAGGGGACCAGCACAGCAGACGCTGGAGTGCAGCATCCAACCACTAGAACCAGGTACTTCATATGCACTGGGTCTGGGTGTGTGTTAATTGTATGTATAATATACTGTAGCTAACATGTTAGTTGTATGTATAATATACTGAAGCTAACATGGTAGTTGTATGTATAAATAGCTAACATGTCAGTTGTATGTATAATATACTATAGCTAACATGTTCACAATTCATAATCAAATGTCATCATCAACCATGACTAATGTTAATGAATGATGATTTTTGTCCTCATCATCCTAGAGCACCAACAGAGACCCAATGGACCAGAACAAGGGTTCTCTGAGCCCAGCGTTGGACCCACAGCAGGGGTTAACGGTGATCGACAACAGCCTCCTGGAAATGCAGCAGAGAGAATTACAAATATGGAGAGAACTACAAATGTGGAGAGAACTACAAATGTGGAGAGAACTACAAACATGGAGCGAGCTACACCTGTTCCCAAACCAACCCAGGCCAGTTCACAAGGGACTGAGCCCAACACAGCCCCACTGGGGCAACACCAGGGTAAGTTTAAACACATTGCATTAATATTATTGTATTTTATTTCAAATATGTATTTGAAGCTAGCTAATATGTAATGGTTGCATTAATTGTCTTCTGTCATTTCGAAAAGGTGTCTTGACATCCAGATACCTATAACAAACTAACAGGATAGTCTAGTGATTAGGGTTTCCCTATTTGAAAAGCAGGGTTCCCCTTGAAAGGTATCGGGTTCAATCCCCAAAGTCCTTTGGAGCATGCAAGTATCCTTAACCCCTGTTCCTTAATAACATAACACATATCTAAATTCGCTCCAAGTCACTTTGTCTGCTAAATTACTAAATAATGATTAATGATCTAAAACAGAAGAATATTTGTTCTGCATTTGAGAAGTATTTGGATGTGTGTTTTTTGAGTGGTATAATTTCTGAATTGACTATCATTCACTGAGATATTAACATCAAAATCTATATTCTAGATGTTGCATTTCCAAGGAACTGTTTCAGTAGTCAGTATTGTTTGTGTTGTAATGTTCTGTAGTTGTTATTGTCGTCGTCCTCAAAAGACACAACGTGTTCATGATAAAATATCAGGAACATTGCTAACAGATGTACACTTTCACATTTGCCGTTAACATTTTAATTGTGAACAGATGTACATAAGTGTCACGCTGTGCCGCCTCTGTCCCTATCCTAACTCCCGTAGCACCTGCGGCAGATGTGGAAAGCAGCTCCCTAGAGAGGTGCGCCACAGCACCCCCTTCAGGCGTCCTGATGAAAACACAACCGCTCGTCTGCACTTCCCCATCAGTGCGTACTGCTGCTGTTGCTGCTGGTGTTGCGCCACCGCGACCCGCGCCACAGCAGACAGAAGAGGATGATGTTGACTACGACTCAGATGACGCCAGTAAAACTATACTGACTTTTAATTATTTTATATTGGATATGTATTTAAGTTATATATAAGTACATCTAACAACTATTATGTTACATTATTAGACATAATATAGACATATAAAATCCGTCTTTTATTTGTAAAAATAAAAAACGCAAGTACATCTTTTATATGTAGTATAAAAGGGTTAGGGTTAGGGTTAGTTTTACTGACTTTTAGCTGTGGAAGTTCAGTCAATAGTGACTCCTACGACAAGCACACTTTGCACTGTCTGTCTATGTACCCAATGAGTAAATGTTTTTAGGCCTAAGCAAATCTCAAATAGATAATTAAGTCCTTAAAGGCGGGCTACTGTTTATTAAACGTTCCTTCTTTGTTTGTCTGTCTGTTTGTTGTAGCCACTCTGGGTTCTCTGGAGTTCACCCTCCTCTACGAACAGGAGAGCCACGCTCTGCACTGCTGTGTTGTTAAAGCCAAGGTGAACTAACACACACACGCACGCATGCACGCACACACACACACACACATGCACACACGCACACACACACATGCACACACACACGCACACACACATCTACATTTACATTTATATTCAAGGAAGACTCTTCTGTCCAAAGTGACTTATAATAAGTACATTTGTCAAAAGAGGGAAACAACAATATATCGCTGACATAACAGTAAGATTTGAATAGAACAAGTTTCAACCACTCATGATTGTGAGGTCAATAGAACAAGTTTCAATCATATAATTGTTAGGTTGACCCCTTGTTGGTAAACAGCAAGGTAGCTAGGGTATGATGCTACACAATGCGAGTACTATTTTAAGTGCTGGAAGGTACAGACATATAGGATGCTACATAATGCAAGTCATATTTTTAAGTGCCAGGACGTATAAACATGTAAGTGCCAGGGATCCAAGAGGGGATGGGATTGAAGCCAAACTCTAAATAGGTTTGCTCTTAGCGATGGTGGTACCAGTCGGCCAGCTGAATTCGTTAAGCAGAGCGCTCCAGCTGGGGCATGGGGTCTGACTAATGCTTGAAGGTAGGTTGGGGCAGTTCCACTGACAGCCTTGTAGGCCAGCATCAATGTCTTGAATCTGATGCAAGCAATTACAGGTAGGCCCACGAGTCAGTGGAGGTCGCGGAAGAGTGGGGTCACATGGGAGAACTTTGATAGGTTGAACACGAGGCGTACTACGGCGTTCTGGATACGCTGCAAAGGTTTGATTATGGGGGCCGGGAGGCCGAATCTTGCGGATCTTGCAGAGAGCAATTCTACAAAATCTGGCCACTGCAGTGATGTTGGGGTTGCAGCACAGTTGATCGTTCATCGCAGTCGGTGAAAGAGATACTGTATGTCCTCAAGAGTGACGAGTAGGTCCATGTGGGGGCAGCCATTCCCCCGCATGAAGAGAAGCTCAGTCTTGTCAAGGTTGAGCTTCAGGTGATGCACAGTCGTCAATTTGCGGATATGTTCCACACACACGCACGCACGCACGCACACACATGCACACACATGCACACACACGCAGACACATGCACACACATGCACACACGCACATACTTGATCAGTCAATACCCCTCCGGCTGCTTGTGGTATGTGGATGTTGGAGGTTGGACAGGAACAGTTAGAGGTTGAGTGAATGTGATCAACATGATATACATAATAGGCTACACAGCTGATGTTATTGTTAATATATTGCTAAAATAGACACACACACACACACACACACACACACACACAGAGGGAGACAGGGAGAACGTGAGATGGATATGTCCCCTGTTGTGAAATTGAAACGTCCGCTACACGCTAAATAGTGAGATGAACTCCACCACTCTGAATCGTATACAAGTATAAAACGATTGCACAATCATTCTCCCCAAGCTACTCTCTGGGTTTTCATAATGTTGGGTGGGTGTGGGACATTTCAAGATTCATTCAAGATTCAAGATTAACTTTATTGTCCCGCAGAGTGGAACATTTGTCTTGGGCTTTCACCCGTGCCGCAGCCGTAAAAGACAAACATTCCCCATACAAAAAACAAACAAAGATGTGAATCATCTCCACAAACTCCTGCGAGAAATTCATCATACCCAGAGTCGGTACGCATGTTGTACTTTTCCCTCACACCCCTCGCTCATGGACTAAAGCTTTCCAAACCTTCGTCCTCTTCAGGGTCTGAAGCCGATGGACTCCAACGGGCTGGCCGACCCCTACGTCAAGCTACACCTGCTCCCTGGAGCTAGCAAGGTATCACCTCCCTACATCTGATTGTTAGTGATGACTCACTAGAAACGTTAGTTTAGTGATCTTCCTTTCAGAATCCACCCTGATCCACCATTCTCCCCTTCCGCCCTCTTGTAAGATTTGTGCTTGAATTTTATAGTCCTTTAATTTAAATTTCAAGAATAAAATATGGGAGTATTTCAAAATATAACAATCTCAAACGTCTGTATTCGTCTCTTCTCTTTTTCCCTCCATTCTTTTCTCCTTTCTCCTCTCTCCTCTCGTCCCTCCTTCCTCTTCCCTCCTCTCTCCTCTCATCTCTCCTTCCTTTTCACTCCTCTCTCCTCTGGTCTATCCTTCCTCTTCCCTCCTCTCTCCTCTCCTCTCTCCTTCCTTTTCCCTCCTTTCTCCTCTGGTCTATCCTTCCTCTTCCCTCCTCTCTCCTCTCATCCCTCCTTCCTCTTTCCTCCTCTCTCCTCTTGTCTATCCTTCATCTTCCCTCCTCTCTCCTCTAATCTATCCTTCCCCGTCCCTCCTCTATCCTCTCGTCTCTCCCCTCTCCTCCTCTCCTTCTCCTCTCTCCTCATCCTGTGTCGTTTGTGTAGTCTAATAAACTTCGTACCAAGACATTGAAGAACACATTGAATCCCGTGTGGAATGAGACGCTGGTGTACCACGGGATCACCGATGAAGAGATGACCCGCAAGTCACTCAGGTACCGCCAATACAATACAATACAATACAATACAATACAATACATATATACATATACATAATACATATATAATGATACACACACGCAAACATCCACATGAAAACGTAACACACAAATATACATAGGCCTATGCACAAATGGACATATACATAAATACTAACTCTACAAATATACGACTACATTGTATATGGTAGATAAATAGACTGACAGACAGATAGATGGCTCATAGAGTGGTAGAGAGACAGGTAGTTAGCATACTCTCTCTCTCTGCAGGCTGTGATAGAGTGATAGAGAGACAGGTAGTTAGCATGCTCTCTCTCTGCAGTCTGTCATTGAGTGATAGAGAGACAGGTAGTTAACATGCTCTCTCTCTCTGCAGGCTATGATAGAGTGATAGAGAGACAGGTAGTTAGTTAGTTAGCATGCTCTCTCTCTGCAGTCTGTCAGTGAGTGATAGAGAGACGGATAGTTAACGTGCTCTCTCTCTCCCCAGGCTGTCAGTGAGTGATGAGGATAAGTTTGGACATAATGAGTTCATAGGAGAGACTCGCGTGCCGCTGAAGAAACTCAAGTTCAACCAGAAGAAAAACTTCAACGTGTGCTTGGAGAGAGTGGTGCAGGTGACAACTAAATATACAAAAAACCTCCCTCCCTCCCTTTCTTGCGCTGTCTCTTTCTGTCCACTTATTTCTCTCTCTCTGTCTCTAACTTTTCTCTCTCTGTCTCTAACTATTTCTTCTTCTCTGCATTCGTGTAAATGACATGTTGTAGCAGTGACCATGCAACACGCCACATAAAGTGGCTTTTCCGGGGCTCCTCAACAGCAGGACCCAGGTGGATGATGCTGAATAAACCGGTTTGTTGCAGAGTTTGACGTTGTTTGAAGACAGAGCAGGTGGTACATAGCTAGCATGCTGGCGCTCTCCTCGCGTGTGTGTGGTGACGGCTGGTTTAACCTGTGGGCATTGATTAGCCGATACACCACAGGTGTGCAGCCTCACCCAGCCCCAGGCTAAGCAGCCTGACTCTGGCCAGGTGAGGCTGCTTAAACCATCCACCAACCACACACACACACACACTCCACACATGTCTCTCTTTCTCTCTCTCTAACTCTCTCGATTCCTCTGTCGCTTCTTCTCATGCTCTCTCTAACTTTCTCTCCATCCATCTCTCTCTCCCTCTCTCTCTCTCTCGTTGTCCCTCCCTCTTTGTCTCTTGCTTTATCCCCCTATCTCTCTCTGTCTTTAATTCTTTTTCTCTCTACCTCCTCTCTCCCTTTCTCATTCCCCCTCTCTGTTTCGTATGCTCTCCCGCTCCCTCTGCCCCTTCTTTCTGTTTCTGTTCCTCCCCTCTTCTTCTCTCTCCCTCCCCCCCTTCCTCTCTCTCCCTATCTAGGTGAAGAAGGCAGTTGGAGGAGCATCGAGGGGCATGGCTCTCTATGAGGACGATGTAAGACACGTTTATCAGATCACCCGTACTACACATTTCAGTTACTCTGCGTATTTCATACTCCTTATAGATATGTACAGTAGATGTATACATCGTTGAGTGCATGCTTCCATAGATATGGTAGTATCACTGTGGCAATTGCTCCTGCCACTAAAGTGGCTTTTCTGGGACTCCTCCGACGAATAGGACACAGGCAGTTGATGGTAAAGCAGTTTATTGCGGAGTATGAAGAATTGGTTTGCAGGCAGAGCACATTGCTAACATGTTAGCACTCCCCCGAGTCATGTGGTGATGTGTGAAGTGTGGTGATGGCTGGTTGAAACATTAATTAGCCAATGCATCATAGGTGTGTGCAGCCTCACGCCAGGTGTGGCTGCTTATACCAGCCACCAACACCACACACACACACCACAATCACAAATCAGACTTAGGACTGCTGCATGTGAGATTACACATATAGATATAGTATGCATGTATGGGTGCTTGCAGGGGAAGGCCAGTTGTTTAGACATTCATTAGACATATAGACACATTGATAACAACATATAGACATATAGATACATATAGAAACGTACATTCATAAAATCATAGTTGAGTTGATGGGCACTTGTAGGGGAAGGACGTTGAAAATCTTTTTCAATATACATTTTAATTCTTGTCGGTTTTTGTTTTTAATGTATGCCAATGTCTTGATTATGTTTATGTAGCTAATGTCCTTTGGACCCCAGGAAACATAGCTGGTTGTCAATTCCTCAGCTAATGGGGATCCTCATAATAAACGAATTAACTAATGAAGGATGGTGGTTTACACAACTAATACCCATACATATACATGTATATAATACCTGTACATATGTATACACATAACAGAGTTGCTGGGTGTCTGCAGGGCAAGGACGGCGAGGAGGGCGAGGAGCGGGGCCGTATCCTGGTGTCTCTGGCCTACGACAGCCGGCAGGGTCGCCTGGTGGTGGGCGTGGTGCGCTGTGCTCACCTGGCTGCCATGGACTCCAACGGATACTCCGACCCCTTCGTTAAAGTGTACGCACCTCTCGTTCAGGGTGTTTGGCTCCCAGCTGAAAGGTTGTGGGTTCGAACCCCATTGTCCGCAGTCTACCTGCGGGCATTCCTGAGCAAGACACCTAACATCTGGTCATTCATTTATCTAAAAGAATCACTAAAAAATAATGGCTGGATTAAAGCATCTGCTAACATGTATTTGCATGTGTCATTTACGAAGACATACCAACCAACCTCATACACACCTTTGAGTGAAGATTGCATTGATTTACATGGTACATGGTTTCTGGATGTGTTGTCCCGTGGTCTTGGTGCAGATGTCTGAAGCCAGATATGGGGAAGAAGGCCAAGAACAAGACCCAGACCAAGAAGAAGACCCTGAACCCAGAGTACAACGAGGTCAGCTGTCTTATTGAGAAGGCTCCAGCCTTTGTTGATTCATCACCCATTTGTTTTACATTTAATTTACATTTACATTTGTTTTAGTCCTCTGAAAGTGTTGTTTGGGGTCCATGCTTTAAATCCACTATGATTGTGTTACAGGAGTTCAGCTATGAAATAAAACACGGTGAATTGGCCAAGAAGACCTTGGATATCTCCGTCTGGGACTACGACATGGGAAAGTCCAATGACTTCATCGGTACATAGCTTAACATGAACACTTAAAGGACGATACCGGCCTGTGATCAAATCATCGTAACCATCTCTCCTGGCTCTATTTAAAACATCTTTTGCCAATATAATTTGGCCGTCAGCAAAAGGCTGTTTGGCAGAATCGTTACAAGGAAGTAATTTAGCCAAATTATATTGGTAATAGATGTTTTAGTGCAGCCGTGAGAGCTGGCTCTGATGGTTTGATCACCCAGACCGGTATAGTCCTTTAAGGCATGTGCATTAATTCATTGATCCATTCATCAAATGCTCCATTCAATCTGCCCATCTGTTCATCTATCCTCCCATCAGTCATCCATCTATTCAGCTATAAATCCATCTATCGTCCATCCATCCACCCATCCATTCATGTATGCATCCCTACATTGTCCATCCCTCCGCCGTTCATCCACCCAACACTCAGTGCCACATTCATCCATTCAGATATCCATCGACCCTTCTGTCGAACATCCATCCATCTTTCCATCCATCTCTCAGGCCATCCACTGTCACCATGTCTCCTTGGTAACTGCCTCCTGTCACGACCACGCCCTGTCCGTCCGTCTCTGTGTTTGTGTTCGTGTGTGTTTCGCTGCTTGTGTCTTTAGTTGTCATTCCCCACCTGTCCACCGGATGCCCTCAGGCTGTGAAAAGACCAATCACCTCATTCCCCATCGCCTGTGTTTCCTTGTTTATCTCCCCAGCTGGACTTACTCACGTTAGCTCCTCTACATATATCATGTCACTCGTCACTTGTTGCCTATGTTACGTGTTGTGTCCTTGTGGGTTTAATGGTTAAATTCCTGAGTTACCATGTTCCATTTCCATTTCCACTGACATTTAGGGCATTTGGCAGACGCTAGTACATTTGTCGAAAGTGTTCCATTTCCTGTTTTGGATTTTCATACCTGTACGTTTTGAATATAAACCTGTATTTGAATCATTCACCATCTGCCTGTGTTTGGGTCCTATCCCTGTATCTACCACTCTCCCTGCACGCCGCGTTACAACTCACCCCTTCCCTACTTCCAGGCGGCTGCCAGCTGGGCATCCAGGCGAAGGGAGAGTGTCTGAAGCACTGGTACGAATGTCTCAAGAACAAAGACAAGAAGATCGATCGGTGGCATGTTCTCCTCAACGACAACCCAGCTCAGTTTGAAGACTGAGACTTTTCTCCTTTATCTGTCCTGACGGTTATCCATTCTCTTCCCTGCCCTGTGTCAGTGAGGGCTTTTATTTTTAAACAGTTTGTGTCCTCCCAACCTTTTTATGCTGTTAGCTCTGAGGCAGAATGTGCATGCACATCTAGATGCCAGTATGTACTCATTAATATGAACGCTGATTTCTGTTGTACCATATGATGATTTTATTTTATTTAGTCATTTAGCATTAAAATCGAGAATAGTATTAATTTCCCTTTTGTGTCCTTGACTGTTGACGGTATGTTGTGAAGCGTGTCTCTTACCTCGTCTCTATCTCCCAAGGCGATCTCTTGTGCTCTTACTTTGAAATGAGAAGATCATATACTGTGCAATAATGTACTATAATGTGATATAATGTGCTATGCTTTGTCACACATTGTTTGTGTGCATATTCATTTGATTTACTAGTCCATATTATGATAGCATACCTCACCCGTTATTGTTTACTCTGTTAATATTGTAGCTACTTAGCGACCAACAGAAGATTGGTATAACTGAAATGAGTCTGGTTTGTGTTAAAAGATGAAAAAGCATCAGCATGAATTGACTAGCCTAACTGCTAGCTACTGCTAAACTCTTCTGCGACTGCATTGCTCTGTATCTCTCTCTGCCTCTCTGTCTTGCACTATTGCTCCACATACTGTATCACCCTGTTGCTTTATCAATGTCTTTCTATCCCTGCCTTGTTGTGTCTGTCACAGTGTCTTTCTTTCTTTATTTCTTTATCTCTCTATTTGATCATGTTTGTCTATTTTCTCTCTCTGTATTATATCCCTCTTTCTCTCTCCATCTCTCCATTCCTTCTCCTAAAAAAGATGTCTGAAATATTTTATGCATGCCTCCTACTCCATCATGTAAAGATATTGGAAAAAAAACGTTGTCCGCTAAAGGCATTTATTGAAACGGTCTATTGCTGCATATGATTAAAGACTTCTGTAGTGCCATCATCATCATCTTTATTTTCACTCTTGGTATAGATATAGATAGATCTATTGTTTGATTGTATGTGTTCAGGCACACCATGTACATGTACATTCTTGTTGGTAAATAAAAACAATGTGCAATCACTGTATTGTTTATTTGCTTTCAGGCTATGACAGCTTTTAGATTCCACACTACTACTACTACTACTACTACTACTACTACTACTACTACTAGTACTACTAGTAGTAGTAGTAGTAGTAGTAGTAGTAGTAGTAGTAGTAGTGTGGAATCTAAAAGCTGTCATAGCCTGAAAGCAAATAAACAATA
>OMKP01081522.1:0-12496 GCA_900302375.1 Bathygadus melanobranchus
GCACCAAATTAAAATACAGAACAGAGAAGACGCTCGGAATAGAAATGCCACCTAAACACTTTCATATTGAGTAAAAAAAGGAAGCATTCATAAAGGTTTAAAACTATACCAGCATATATTTTGTATTGCCTTCTTTTCTCTTCCACATGAATACACACAATTGTTCAACTTCAGCATCTGTGTCTTCAAGCCAATGTGTTTCATGCAACTTTTTGCACATCTATAGCTAGCATGCTGCAGCGTGTACATACTTGACCTGAATATTGACCTCTTAATCAGAAGTGACTACTCCCCTCTCTCACATCCTCACTGGCTTCATCAGTCATTGAGGCACATGACTTCTCCTTCCACTACTATCATTTCTTTTATCCCCAAAGACTGTACAGTTCACTCATATTTTGGCAGGCCTCTCGAGACATCTGTCTGGATGAAAGCAGGCCACTTCAAACTGAAGCTGTCCATCCGAGACAAAGGCTTCGGCACCAGCAACATTTTCCAAGTCCTGATGTCAAACTTGGTGTTATTGACAACCAGCTAACTTTTGCTACCATGTTGCTTCTTCTCCCCCTGACCGGTCACATTCACTTTGCGCAGGGAGATCAGGTGGTTTCTGTCTGAGTGGTTTGGCATAGCTACTTCTCGTCTGGGCTCTTTGTCATCTCATGGCTAGACTCATGCAGTATTACTGGCTGGCCTACCAGTGTGTGCTACTAAACTTCTGCACATGATTCAGAAAGAAGTGCGGCTGGTGTTCAACCAACGCAAGCGTGCCCATGTCACGCCACCCGACATCTCCCGCCACTGGCTCACTGTAGCAGATGTCGCCAGGGTCATTCAGGGTAGTCGCTGAATCTGCACCCACACACATTGAATCCATCATCCTGCCCTCTGAGGCCCACTAATGAACAGCATCTGGCACCACCTCTATTCGTGGTACCAATTCATAGTCCTGACTCTTGTGTGGTTCCTTGATGGTGGAACGAGCCACGTAGCTCCTACTCTCCAAAGACGCCGTCAACCTTCAGAAATCCTCTGAAGACTCTTCCAGGATACCCCTCAACAACTGAATTGCCTATATATATAGGCATAGATCTTTGTGTAGCACCATTGTTGTACATCTGTACTAATTATATACATAGAAAGTTTTACTGGACCGGAAACTAACAATTAGACTTTTATTTTCCATCCCAATGGCTGCTCAAAGGAAGGCTTCTATGGTGGCAATGGCCCAAGCAGGGCTGTGAGAAGTGGCCTTTCATCCATGTTAGCTGTTAGCTTTGGCAAGGGGACAGCGAGACTCAGTCAGGCTTTTCATCTGCTTGCCTGCCTGCCTGCCTGTCAATGAGGAGGTTTACAGCTGGAGAAGGCACACCAGGGAGAGAAGGAGGGAGGACGTCAGAATGGGGTGAGCAGCCGATCTGGGTCAGATTGAAAAGAGCAAAAGTAGAACGGAGGAGGGAGAGCTCACACAAAAAGTTAGTTAACTGTTGTTTTCTGGAGTTTACAGAGTTTTTAAGGTTCTGCAATGTGGTGTGGGGTATTAACATAAGTGATTCTGTCTCAAGTCTGTCTTTGTATTGATACACACAATAGTGGATACCAATGGAGCCTACCATATGAAATGAATTGGGTCAACATCATGCCTCTGCTTTCATAATTATTGATTGGGTAAAACATACTTAAATTGTTATGAGGAAGAGAGTATAGATTGGAAGAGAAGCTTGCCTGGTAGTGGGGCAGGACTTTGTTGGTAGAAGCCAGAGCAATACCAATATCATGCCATACAGGAAGGCCCACATGTTCCCAGTGTTGCCTGGTGTGGACCACCGACCCAACACCAAGGCAAAACTGTCGTATAGTGTGTACTGCTGAAGTCTGCTCCGACTAAAAGTTGCATAGTGGGTAGGAGCCTTTAGGGTTAGTTCAGGGGTAGCCACATGCAAAATAACTTTTGTCATTAGCACATTCCTACACCATGGCTTAGTCCTGAGTACCAGATATACAAAGAGATTGTCCTTAGTGTAATATGCGCACCCCTCGCCGAGTTGCTTGAAGTAGTGATCATGATCATGATTGCACATTGTGTAAGCCAGAATGTACCTCCATTTCTAAAATATAGGAAAGGTCAGTGCAATAGAATCATTACAACATACGTGGAAGTTCAATGAATGGATATAGGAATGCTTCTCCAATCTGCAGTCTGAAAAATGTACTGCAGTGTACAAATAGACCGTCTAGAAGAAAACCTGACATGATCATCTCATGAGTATGTCATGTAATTCTGAACTATCAATGGACTCAATGTCTGTCAGTTGAATACATGTTTCTTTCCAGCCAGTGAAATCCAGCACAGCCAAGTCTGGACTCTTGCTGGAGGTAAAACCAAATCTATGGACTCTGTCCATCAACACTGAGGACCAGATCTACATTTTTAGAGGTTGACCACTGGAGCATTTAGGAAGTGCTGCTGATGTTTCAGCCCCATCTGTGCACTGTTTGTGTCTGTGATATGTTAACACACAGTGATTCAACCAACACAAACATCACGAACCAACAGCGTTTGTTCCGCTGGGGACAGATATCTGTGTTGCAATACTATTTCCTGCACATCCTAAAAGGAAACTGTCAAGTTTGTCTACTAGATTTGGACTTAGTTTTATTGGAGCATGTTCAGGTTGTTTTTAAACAAAATGAATAATGCTCTCAAGAAGAATGCACATAGGGAGACTCGTTCGCTCACTCACACACTAAAAGCTCACAAAAGCAAGGCCAATATTTTGCTATGGAAGTGTTGGGGCTAGGGCTGGGTTGACTCACATTCATTGGCTAAAACCCGACTCAACTCCTACCCACAGCAAGTAGAATACAAATTAGTTTATAGACAAACATCCTTTGTTGTCAATGGAAATCGATTAAACAAATTGGCTAACAATCGGTGTATACTACCTTGTATCCGGCGTGAGTCCTGCTCTTCGTGTGCGGATTGGTGGAGCATAGCTCAATGGCCTCAGGTTCGTGGAAGATCACCGTGGGCAACGGCTCCTTCCTCAGCGTCAGCACATTCAGCTTGGTCTTCAGCATGGTCTGGAAGTGCTGAGGAACACAAGAGGGGTTGAGTTTAAACTACGGTCTGAGGGTCAATCCAGGCAGCCCAAGAATAGTTTGTGGGCTGCTTAACAGCTCTGGAAAAAACACAAACAAGTCTAGAAGCATGTGAATCATGTCAGGAAGACAATGAAAAGGTGTTTGTGTTATTCTGGCCATGGGAAAACATTGAGCAACTTGGTGGGCACACGGACAGGAAACTGGAAGAGAAACGTGTCAATAAATGCAGGACAGAGAGGGCTTATCTTCAGAGTTTCTGTCCCCCACTAGACATACATAGTTTTTTGAGAGACAGTTGAGTTTTTGGAATGGGATCTTTTCTAGTAGTAGAAGTAGCACCAGTTTCCCTCAAATAACAATAATAGAAGTGATGTCCACGTGGAGTCCAAGTGAAACGGAATCGATCGGCTGAATTTGGAGAGCACATGAAGAGAAGCTGGGCGTATGAAGTGCCATCATAACAGGAGGTGTGGACCTGTGGGCTGCCTGCTCTGTGTAGAATAGCAGGTCCTATAGCTCCAAGAGGCCAAGCGCAACCACATGTTCAGTCTGGCCCCGGCAAGGAATTTCTGGGCTTCCTCTAAATAACCGAGACAAAACAGAGTGGCTAATGAAATCTGGACTTTCACAACTTCAGCAGAAATTAAAAGGCCTTTGGCATGTCTGCCGTGGCCAATGGACCTGGGCCTGGCTTGCATAGTGAATGGAGGCGGTTAGGTTAAAGCCACGGAAACATCTCAAATGGATGGTTTGGTCAAGGTATCCGGTTTGATGTCTGATGTCCGTCACACCTGCAGCTATTAGAAGCATTTAGGTGGTGACTACCTGCATTTAGTAAAAGTTCAACTTGAGTAAAGCCTTTGTGGTTGTGGTTGTAAAACAACTCTCCATGTGTTAACAAAGAACCTATTGCTTCACAGTACTTGAGCAGGGAGACACATCTCAATGATATGATTACTTTTGTTTTTTAAAGAGGAGCAGACATTTCCAGTTAGCGGTGAATTTAATCCTATTTCATGGATCATAAGGACAGCAGACACACTCGCCGTAGAAGACCGTTTATAGGAACAGTACAAATAAAAACAGGGAAAAGGTGGAAGTTAAGAGGTGAGAGGTGAGAAGGTGGATGGGGAGAAGAGCACGGTGTGTGTGTGTGTGTGAGTGAGATGAGGGATAGTGAGAGGATGGAAAACAAAAGGAGGGCAGAAGAAGAGTAAACAGGGCGAAGGAGTTGTGAAAGTAAAGCCACATGTGTGTAATGCTCGCTGACCTCCGTGTCAGCGCTTTATGGCTTCCACGCAGCGACACGCATTCCTGCGGCCGCAGTGGTGGTTGGGTGGTGGCGGGGGTGCCGGGACAGCGATACAGCCCCCCCGTACCCCCTACCAAGAGGGAACGACTACAGCAGGGGTACACTCGGTATCCTCCCCGACTTGTTTTTAGGAATTTAATTTCGATTTGAACTGAATTAGGATTTTATTATTGAACGTATATACTTTTACATACATTTAAAGCTTTGGGATAGTAGAGGAGGCTTCCACCTTTGGCCCTTTGTCACAAACACATACTTTCTTCTTCTCAGGTGTTTTGAAGGGGGAAAAAAACGAGAGATGAAATGGTGGTTTGGAAAAAAAACAGCTTTTCGTAAAATGGTGGCAATGTATCAGTAATTGTGGTTATGTAGTTGTGGTTTTCTGGTCTGTAGGACGCAAATTGCTTCACAAACTTTGTGGGGAGTGCAACCTGAAGGTAAGCCTTGAAACAATTGGATACACTCCATCGAAATCGCTAATCTTTATCGCTGATGGTATCGTGCAGATTTAACAGAATGAAGGTACAACATGTAACAGTCTACTCAGAAATGTACGTTGTTATTGGTTCCATTTGTTGTTTGTGATAGGAATACGACATCAGAGTCTGCGTTTTAGAACCAAATTCTAGACATCTGTGTCTGTGCTAAAAAAAGGTTTAAATCAAGTTGTTTGTTTGTGGAGGCAGTCTATCCATTGCCTTCCATATTTCTTTATTTGGTTTCATGGGCTTGAGATTGATGACATTCTTTATAAAAGAATTTTCACACGCAGTTTTACCAACGTTATACTTACGTTTGAGCCGGTTGTATCAACAGGCGCCCAACATTACCAAAAAAAAAAGCCCCCTGAAAGTCAATCCCTCTACAGTTTGGTACACATCTGGACCCTTCGCTGACATCTCTGGATGGATTTCATACTTTAATGCGACATGTGTTTCTGAAAGGTACACTCCACTCCACAGCGGAACTGCCCTGGATCCCCGTGTCAGTGTTGATACGCCTTTCATGCCTGAATTCCAAACACCGGATCCAACACTGGAGGTCTTCAGAGGGGCCATTTCAAAACAATGGTGTAGACATATCTTTCCAATGTGGCAGACAACCAGTTAATAGCCAAGCAGACATCTTGACATGTAAAATGTGTCCTGTATATGCCTGTTATAATATAGATCTGGTTTGTCCCCCATTCTAGACGGACAGTGTAAAAACAATACATTGGTAACGTTAGTCCTGGCTGCTAGATTAGACTAGAGTTGATTCATATGCAATATCCTTTTTCTTACATACACTCCTAACCCAATTTGAGTATATGCAGTGCAATAGAGTTGTTTACCTTTAAAAAAATGTCATGCGACATTCAAATCACATACATGTGATGCCTTGAATAAATGTTCAGGAGAACCCGTCGTAGTAGTAAGTTTGTTTAAAAAACGTGCAATGCTGTGATTCCTCTAAGGATATAAATTGTAGTTTTAAATGCAATACAAAACCTGTCAAAACATGGCCCTAATTTTCCACATTTGTCAAACAGACCAAATTCTTTCCAGATCCTCTAGACAGAATTATGAGAACTTGGCTCTGAAATTGTAAAAATTATATAACTGGTATTCACAGTATTCCTCCTTCTTAAACAGGAAATCACTGAAGACTTGTGAGATGTGTAGACATATGTGATGTCAATTTAGGAAGATATACAAATACAATATACAAATATTTTACATATATTTGTCAACTCATGATACTAGACCATACATTAGACCATTATTAACAGATAATTAGCCATTTTGAGGGCTTGATCCAACTTGGAATATGAACCAAGTTCTATATTAGAACTACAGAATGAAATGATCACAATCAAGGACTCAAATATTGGACCATGTACTAGACGTTTGCATTAATCTTAAATACAGAATTATCGTCCTTCATTATCTAAAGCTAAACATTTGGCTTGAGACATTATATCTGATTATGTATGTTGGCATTCAGGCATGACAGCTGTGGTGGGGGGGCTTCAGGACTGATGACTGGAACAGGTCACAGATGGCGAGTACAAATTTTTCAGACCCTGAAGTGAGTACTTTCTACATGGGAGAGAGCCTCGAGTCAATCTCTGTAAAGTCAAGCAGAAACTAAGTCATTGGCAGGGGACACCACCCCCACCAAGTCACCCCAAAAGCCAATTCAGACTTTTAAAAGTCAAGTTGCTTTCAAAAAAAACTTTTTTTTTTTTATCTGAAACTAACCGATGCATTACTTCAAGGACACACATTTACTCCATTAGAGAGATACAAAGAAAAATGGTATCCAATTATACCCTTGACATGCTAGTTTTTAGTCTGGTAACAAAATAATGTAGTTTGTTACCAGACTAAAAAAAGAAGTAATGGCATCTCCTGTATTCCTGAACAAACAATAAAAAGATGGCAACAATATTGTAGAAACCCTTCCCGTTCCTCATGTTAAACGTGAATATAAATGGTATGCGGATGATGTTATATTAGCCTGATGAACGCACATGTGTCCTCACACAAACTTAACTTTGTAGTTATTCACATACAAGCAGACAGAGTCCCAGACACACATGGATGAACCATAGAGATAAAAGAGTGGTCAGAGCTGTGTTCCAGATGTTGTACATCTGCCTAGCGTTGGTACTAGCGAGACAAGACTCCAGTCCCTGCAGTCTTGGATTTTCACTTGTTTCGTTGGTTCTTTACCAAAAGCGATATTGCATCGTTTTAATAACTTCCAAGGGTATCCCCTCTCCCGCAACACAAATAAATGATTTTGACAGTGCTTCATGAACTGGTTGTCGGTCTGGAAATGTGTACTTGCTGCAACTGGTATCAAGGGTCAACCAAACCTAAGTTTGGTTACAGTAAATAAAACCCTAATCATGAATTAGCAACACACTGCCACTGCAATTGTGAAATGTTTTGCAACATCTCTGATGCATCAGAGTTGGAACTGTTATTTTCCAGATAAGGAGTGCAAAACAACCTTTACAATATCATACTCTGTTTGCCATAGCTACAATAAAGATCAATGTGACTGGAAAGAAATCCTAGCAGCTAACAGATCTTTGACTTATCTTAGCATAAGTCAAAGATGTAAAACCTTTATGCTGTAAGCAAATGAGCACAGCATGGGTCAAGCTGTGTTTGATGGAGATCAATGGGTGTATTGTACAAAATGACACTGGGAAAATCAGAACTTGTTAGCATGGTACCAGGCGTTGCTTGTTGTCTGTTGGTTCAATATTGGTGTTATATATGGGTGGAAAAGTTACATTTACAGACACTATTGCTGTCCCAACTCCATCCAAGAACAGAAGGGAACATTCTTTCTAAAAGCTAGCGTCCGCAACGAGACACAACATTCCCTAAAGAGTAGTGTGTGTGAAAGGCCAAGTGAAACCATGTCTAAGGAAACCACAAGATTTATTAGTCTTCATATGAAGTCAACTCCATGTTTCAAGAAAAGTTGCACTCTAGGCAAAGAAAGTTTGCTTTTCATGAAATTGCATGAAACTTCACAAATTCCATGATTATTTTTGTCTTTTCTCAACTCAAATGACATCTCTAGGGAAACACAATGTCCACAATGCCGTTATTAGGAGCAGGCACCCAGTTCTGTCCTGGACTGTATGTTTGCATTGATACAGACAAAGAGATAGATCAGGGGTGTCTTTTTATTTACATCTCAGACCTTGACTTGGTCATTATTCATTTCACAAATCAAAAATGTACAACCAACCCAAGTTCATTGCATGCTTGAGACTGGGTTGCAGTAACACTGCAAGGACGGTCCTCTGTGTGTTTACTGCCGCCCTCCTCTGATCCTCGGACAGTTTACGAGAGGAAACATGTCTGAATGGCCTACACCATGAGGTGGGCTTTAGGAGGTCTCGGCCAGGCCCTGAAGAAGAGGAAAAGCCCACTTCTTCAGACTCTTGATTGGAGGGGAAGCCGTGTAACAAGTGGGAGGGTTGAAGATGGGAAGCTATGATTGGTGGGTTCGTAGGAAGTAGGCCCTGATGAAACCAAAACTTCCAAAAAGATCCTGGGGGTGGCAATCTCCGGCTAGCAATAAAAGTTTCTCTCTTTGACTCAAACAGCTTACCCACCCCCACGTCTTTAACCAGCCCACACAACAGCAGAACACATCCAATCTGCTTGCAAATGACATGGAACACAAGTTGCTCGGCTCCTCCATTTTAAACAGCACACAACACATAAAAACGGCTGCCTGAGGAAAACACTGAAAGATTGAGAATATCTACAAAATCCACTTGATCGTGTGTTTATCTACAAAAGGGCGCACAACCCATTCATAACCTATCCAACAAAGTGAACAAAGTCGACGGCAATAAAAACACGCAAATCACTCAAATGAATGCAAACGATGTCATTAAGTCAAGTTGTTTTGAAAGTTTGACAAAAAAGAAAAAGAAAATGGTGTTAACTGTTGCATTATACCATTATGTGAATGTGTCACGGATTCAGAGCCAAAACAAATAGCCCTCAGAGAAGTTCTGTGTTCCACTGGATTGGTAAAAGTCAACAGGAACCAAGAGAACGCCGGCTCGCTCTCTCATTGGCTCCTGATGCCAAAGAGTTCACACTCTGTCCTAACAGGCCGAGAGAGACAGACAAAAAGGTAGAAGAAAGAGAAAGAACGAAGAAAACCACAGCCGACCAATGGGGAGACAAGACCAGAGCCGGAATCAAGGAGAGCCGGTGAAACTAAACAAATGGAAATAGAGCAAAACCAGCCAGGACAGAAAGACACAGACAGACAACCAGAAATATATATACACGATGACAGTCAACTGAGATAGAACCAATGTGGCGGTTTGATGCTGGCCCTCAGCTGGCTATTTCTGCACAGTGAGAACTGGGTCCCTTTGTCTGTCAGGTTCACAAACAAGGCAAAAAAAAACCCCATCCTCTGGTTTCAGAACAAGCTGCTGACAGAAGGAGATGGTAAAAAGGGAACCGTGGTCTTCCATCTGTCTGCATGCTTCTGTCTCCCCATCTGTCTCTCTGTCTGGCCTTCTGCGTCCGTCGGTCTGTCTAGTCTGTCTGTCTGTCTGTGAACCAGCACACATTGTGCAATCACTTGAACTGATACAGTTGCGGAGTGCCAGGGAGAACGAGCCTCTCACTGATTGAGGGATGTGGTCAGAGAGAAGTAGGAGGAGGGGGGAGGAAGAGAGGAAGACAGACTGGATGGGGGAGGGGGTGTATAGACATGAGATGAAAAGAGAGCGCAGGCAATCCAACATCAACACTTCCTGTTTTTGCCAGTCTATTCTATTTGTAGGCACTTAATACCGCCGTCAGTATAAAAAGGAGAGTGAAGCCATAGGTAGCCTGCGAGAACACGGGGAGGACAGTGTTCTCGCTCTCTCGTTGCCATGGAAACAGGAGAGAAACTGTCGATAGACAACCATGGTTAAATAAGACAGATCAAGAAAAAACAAGTAGGTAACACTTAAACCTCATGTCTTCCAACTGCCATTCCTGGCACAGAAAGGTGAAGCGTGACAACATCTGTTGAAAGGGTTCACAGTGGATGCTTGTTGCCATGACGACCAGGAAAAGGAAATGGCCACATGCACTTTTGTGGAAACAACAGTCGCCTTTCACATTCAACATGGCTGCTCTATATTGTTATTATTTAGAACCCACGAAGCATACAAGGTTAAAAACACAGTATCTGGGAACAATAGGCAACCTCATCTTTAACATGTATGCAGACTCCATGGCTACAATGCAGACCATTAAAGATATTATATCCCTTGCCCATGATACAAGGCATGACCAGGGAAAACAATTGTCTTTTGGTCTAGTCCAGCACATGAGAAGCGAGCAGGCCGTAGAGTGGAAACCATAAACAACATTTTTGAGGTGGTCAGTCATTTTCAAGAGTTGTTCATGTGTGTATTCTCACGGAGAACGACGCTACCTCGACTTAGTACTTACACTGCAGTACTGAGCAACATGTCAACATCTTTCGTAACATTTTTTCAATTGACTGGATTAGGAGGAGGCCCTGGTGAGGGTAGGGACCCCACACTGAGAAACCAAGGTTTGGAGAACTGAAGAAAGGCCCCGCAAATACAGTAATGCCTTTTAAACCTCGAAACACTCATCGTGAAGAAACTATGGAAAGGAGTTGTCACCGAGTCTTGATATCTTTTAAAATTGTAAACATAAAACGGAAATAATTGGACAAGTCACGCATTCCGCTCGAAACGACGCTGCAACTAAACGCTGCGTTTAACGCGGCGTAGTCAAGTGTAAACTACAGTCACTTGAAACAGTGGACTTTTTTTTTTTCCTCCAACGGGTTTTTATGCGATTCCATCTTCCCGACGCCCGGGCAAGCGCCCCAAGTGTAGATTGTGCAAGTTCACTTGGCAAGCAGTCCATACCCTGACATCTGGAGAGCATTACGCCCGAAGAGACGCGAAACCGGGCTCGGCGCATGGCTTGCCCCTCGCTCCTGGAGATCAAACTACGTGTCATTAACATTTTTTTTATTTTATTATTTTTTTTATGTCCAAACAGGTCACGGACGTCACGGAGTGTGTTACGGGGTTGGATCTTTACTGGCTGTATTCCAGCAGAAGTATAAAATTTAAAAAAAGTGCCTTATTAACCTTGATAGCTTAATAGGCCCCTTCAGCGGCAAACCAGCAACATTTGACAACAGATGTAGGCCTACCACTGTCTGCCCGTAGGCAGCTGTATAGGCGATGTGGACTATAAAGGAGGTGAGCCAGGCCTGTGTCCCAGAAGAAAATGTCGATTTTTAACACATTCATTGACCAACACGGGATTTCAAAAGGTGAATCTGAAATAGTATGAATATTATGTATGAGTATAAATAATAGGCGTGCAGTAACGTGCTGTCTAAACCCAGCATCGCGTAAGCATGAACGAAGCACTTTCTCGAGTAATGGGAATAATCAGGGGAGCCAGCACAGGAGAGATGTGGATTCGGATCATTCAAAGCGATTGTTTTCTTGCACTGAATTTATTCCTTTTTATTAAAAACATTTTTTTTTACCAAGGCGATTATTTATTTTTAAAAAAGGTAGGCCTTGTAGCCGATTTCTATATTCTGCAACAAACGTACCAAGTCTAGAGGCTAGAAGCAAAGCACTGGGTTGCAATCGCTGTGAACACAGGCGTTGAACCCTTTCTTTACCACTGCTCTCTCTGTGTGTCGGCAATGCATGCGAATACACCCGTAGCTTACCTGCAATCGCTCCGACGCAGGCTGCCACATATTAGACGAATCAGAGGTTTTCCGCCTTAAACACAGCTTGTTCTCTTTTGTAGTCCAGTTAACATCTGCTCGCCTTTGCCGCTTTCCTCCCTCCTTCAGTCCGAGCTGAATAGGGGACAGTGAATTCCAATGGTTCGTAGGAAGTCTACGTTGCTCCGCCCGCATGTGCTGGACGGTGTCGCCAGCAGAGGGCGCTGACGGTAAACAAAACTGTGAGGGACGCAGGCCACGGTTAGGAAAGAAAGCGCTAAACGGGCCGTGTGAAGGAATGTTGTAAAACTATAGACCATGTAAAACCACTAGCTACATTGTGAGGCATAATTAAGTCAGTGGCAGTAAACCTAACGTAATCCCCAAATGCCCATACCTTTAGTCTTAATCATGTCTCAGATTATACTCCTGAGCAACCACAACAATAAACAAGTCTATGGGGGACATTTTCGCACACATTTCTATTCTCTTGATTCCTGACCATATGAAAGCAAGATAAATAGTATGCCATTGTTTTCATGTGGGAAGGCAATAAAGTTTGGTTGTATCCAGGAACAAAACAAAAAAAGTTAATTGCCAAATGGAATTGTTTACCAGTTTTTTTACTTGTTTGTGAATGTATTGATTCTTTTAGATTATTATTTATTTAGTCTGTTATTAATAATTGTAAATACTATTCACATTTACATACACATATACATGCACACACAAAATACACACCCACGTGCACGTACGCACACATACACACACACACACACACACACACACACACACATAACAAATACATGA
>OMKP01081524.1:0-10320 GCA_900302375.1 Bathygadus melanobranchus
TGAGGCAAATGGTGGTCACACCAGATACTGACTGGTTTTCTGACCCCCCCCCCCCCACACACACACACCTGTGCAATAATCATGCTGCTGTCAGGTGGATGGATTATCTCGGTAAAGGAGACGTGCTCACTAACACAGATTTAAACAAGTTTGTGAACAAAATTTGAGAGAAATAGGCCTTTTGTGTACATAGAAAAAGTCTTAGATCTTTGATTTCAACTCATGAAAAATTGGAACAAAAACAAAAGTGTTTATATTTTTCTTCAGTGTATATCAGCAATTCATGACGTCAACAGAATATCACTGGGAACTTTACATTCTATACTATACACAAGCTAAACTATACACTGGAGTGCCCCGACAGCCGATGCAATATCGCAACAGATGAACACCATGTACAGGATATGTTGAACAAAAAAAAACTCCTAACAGCTGTTCTGTCTCCTTGATTTAAACAGAGACATCCTCCAAACATGCCACAAGAATGGGCCATGTTGGACCCTGGCTGACCTCCACGACCCCCACTTCCAGGAGCCGGTTCTCATCGCACATGCTGAGCTCCTTTGATTGACTTTATAATGACTTATTTTCCACTCAGGCTACCGTGTCAGACGCGTCAAGTCCTTTCAAGCTCTACTCCCAATAATGGTTTGTGAAGTATGTCTGAGCATTTTTATGCATGGGGCTGGACCACATTGTCTCACATTGTCCTATGACTGTTCTTTACTATTGCGTAAATAGTTACAAGCCCCACAGACAGTTACACTGGGGTGTCTCTCTGAGCAGACAGCTGTGTCTCTGGTTACATTTTCCAGTGTGTCAGTGTCCTCCTCAACACCCCCGGTCTGGCTGCCAAACCAGGCCTACATGATGGTGGTGGAGGTGGTGGTGGTGGGAAGGCATGCAGCACAGGGAGCCAGCCTGACACCCACCAGCTACTAACCAGCTCAAGTTGAAATGGAACTTGCCATTGTCTTGCTTTCTGTTTTATTTTCACAGTTTGAACTTAAATTAGTTTGCTTGTTTTTTTTCTCCTACACATGTGACATGAAACATGAACATTAGAACGAGCTCAGAGATATCTCAGAGAGACAAGATGAAGATAAGAGACAAGAAAGATGTAGAGAGAGAGAGATAGAGATTCTCTAACATCCCTGGGTCCTGCCTATGGGATCATGAGTACAGAGACAATCTGCTGCTCCCATCTCCTTATTTAAAGCGTCTGGATGGGGATCAGAGGAAGGTCAGCGGTGATCCTATAAACCGACAAGATGATTTTGCTTTCAATGGATTTCTTCTCTATGCTTCTTAAGTGTGTGTGTGTGTGTGTGTCTGTCCACGAATAGCCTACATACAAAAAAGACACAGAAGAACACAGATCGTGAGTACACCCATGTGTCTTTCAAAAACAAATTTTTCAATGCTCCTGAAATGAAAACTAAAAATATCCCCACATGCAATGCAAACGGTATGCAAACACACAACTGTTAAAAAGTATGGCCATTGTTGCCGGTTATCCCCAGTGGTTTGTCATCATTGTTACGCACAATTACACCAGGTCAGAAAACTATGCAGAAGTGGCTTTCTTGGTGCAAACACATTCGCCAAACATTTGTTGAGGACCGACAACAGAGAAGGTGTCAAGCTGAGTTGTCTGTCAAAAAAAACCTGAAAGTCCTGTTTGAGTGGAAAGAGCGAAAGCTCTGTCTGGCTGTCTCTGCCTGTCTGTCTGTGGCTGTTTCTGTCTATCTCTCTCTCTCTCTATCTCTGTATCTCTGTCCCTATCTCTCTCTCTGTCTGTCACTCTCTCTGTCTGTCTCTCTCTCTGTCTGTCTCTCTCTCTCTGCCTCGCTCTCTCTGCCTCGCTCTCTCTCTCTCTGCCTCGCTCTCTCTGTTGCTCCAAAGGTACTGGCCCTTCTGAGGACTTTTTGCAGCACAGAAACATAACCCTCTCCTGCAACGAGAAAGGGGCTAGGCCCTTTTTTGTTGTTGTTTTACATGCGCTGTAAATTACAGAGAGCGCTGAGCACAATATGGACGACTTGTGTCCCTCCTTATGGTTACTTTGCAGTTGAATGGAAAAACACCATAAGACCATAATCATTTCAATAATGTCAGAGTGCAACAGAGAATGCATAGACAATGTTGGGTGGGCAAAGAAAATTGTGGAAATCAGTTGCAATACAATGTGCACTTTTCTAGAGTAGCCTAAATTAGACCCCTAAGTTAGACAACTTTTAACTGTCAACCCCACTTTAGAACTGCTTCTCTGGTGTTTGTGGGGGCGCATCCACTTCATCCAATCACAACAAAACCATCAATAGATGTTCAACCATGTCCCCCAGAGTATGATAAGGTACATGATAAATATGATAAGTTCCTTGAGAGACACGAAGAAACCTTTGGTCCCGAGCTAAACTCCACGTCACTGTGGAGACTGGATGGAACAGCTGGTACGAGAAGGGGAAAATGATGTAAACGCCAAGCGATCAGAAGATCAGGGACTACATTCGCATTTGGTTAAGCCAAGATCTGTGGATCTGTTGCCTTCATTTCTCTTTCGCTCCAATGACAGAATAATGAACAACTAAAACAACTAGAGGTGGCCCACCAATGCACCTGTGAGGCAAACACTTCAGCTTAAAACAACTCCTAAATGATAATGAAATCATATATTAAATATTCAATATGTGATTGAATTTCAAATGTAATTAAATAATTCTATAGGCAACAGTAATGGGTCCGGTGGTGTTGAAGGAGCCCCACTGCATTCCTGCAGCGTCTGGGCGGAGACAGGTACAACCAGATTTGGGTCAAATTTCAGAAAACTGGCAGGGGAGACCATGTGTGTCTATATACATATAAAAATCCACCACATGCTTAAAGGAATCCACTTACAAAAGAATCCCTCATGGGCTACAGAGAGAGCTTGTTAACAGATACAGGAAACCAAACTGTGTGATATACATTCAAATACATAAACAGAGCAGAGACAGCACTGATAACAAGTATAGTAGCCTATAGCAGTGGTTCTCAAATGGTCTCGCCTCAGGACACACATGTGTCATTAAGTCACCAACAACGTCATCAACAACCTTCATTTAGGCACTACTGTTAAAAACACAGCTGAAACAATTGGGGCTGAACTCAATGTAACATTCACACATTGAAACATGAATTAAATTAAACATTAGTTCATCCATAGGCTTCTTTCTAGAGATGAAGGTTTGGCATACACTCTGTGACCCACTCAAAATGCCCTAGCGACCCACTTATGGGTCCCACCAGTTAATCACTGGACTATAGCATAATAGAGAAAGAGAGAAAGAGAGATCAAAGAGAAAGAGAGAGAGAGAGAGAGAAAAAGAGAGAGAGAAAGAGTCAAGTCAGAGAAAAAGTAGTAATGACAAAAGTACAAAGTACAAAGTGACAAAAAAACCCCAAAACAACTCCCAGCGTGGAAAAAGGCCCCATATCTTATATACAATATTATGAGCGACACACACACACGAACACAAAGACATGCACATGTGTACCTCGCAATGCAACTATTACATCACATGGAGATTATTCCTGTTGTTTACAGCCGCACGTCTGATGCGCAGGCGTGCTGGAATCCGAAATCAGATTATGCCTGCCTACACATAAACGGTCCTTCATTCCTGTATCTATACAGCACTTTATCTTGCAACGCCAAGCACTGATCGTCCATTAAAAATATTGCACATATTTGTATGCATATATGATACCGACACGCCTTCACACATGCCATGACAACGCATGCGATTGTGCATTTATAAAGGACAGAAGAGACATGTACCTTCCATTGGACAGCCCGATGCAAAGCTGGGGCTGTCGGGGATATAGGCCGGGATGAGACACGCTCCGCTCGGGTTTAGTCGGAACAAAACGAGTCCAACCTCCAACACACGTCCTTGTTTAGTCCCGCAACAGCGCTGCTGCTGCTGCCGCCGCCGCCGCTGCTGCTGTTGCTGTCAAGTCTCCCACCACTTCAAAAGCACGGTCATTGAGCAAGCCCACAGGAAATGACATCACGCAGACTGACAAGAGAGGAAAATAGTCTCACGCCCCCTGACACACCTATTATTTCAGCCAATAGAAATCGCTGAAGCTTTTTCAATTCGGAGGACGCCCCCTAACTATAGCATAGGCCTACACAATGATGAATAAACCCTGCTAGTCCCTTAATGCAATTACAGTTACCTGCTCAATGTTCTGCCTGTCAGACTAAGATGTTTATGTGGTCATTGTTGGTACAGTTAAACGTCATTGAAGGTATAATGTGTGAATTTGAATAGGCCTACAATGAGAAATAGGACAGGATATGATAGGAGGATCGTTTATATTGGCCCTGATTATATTGTTCATATAAACCAACTGGGGCTTCATCTTTACATGAATGAAGGAGAGATTTAAATGTGAAGGTGAATAATATCAAATATTATTTCAGTAATGGGGAATGACAACATTCAATGACACCAAACATGTTTTTGGGACATTTCCAAAGAGATTCTGGGGCAGCAGTAGCTCAGGAGGTAGAACACCCTGGCAACTGGAAAGTTGCTGGTTTGATCCCTGAGGTGTCCCTGAGCAAGACACCTAGCAAGACAACTGCACCCGACGGGCTGGCTGTTTCCTTGCATGGTGGGTGGCTGCAAGCCACTTTGGATAAACACGCTACATAAATGCAATCCATAAAAACTAAAAGTGTCCAGATGACAATCAGAATCAGCTTTTTGTGGTATCTTTTAATTAGCCTATGCCATGTCATAATGACACTATTAAGGTGATTATTTTGTAGAAATACATTCACCCTCTGGAGAACTGAATGAAAAAGTCCACTAGCTGCAATAAACGCTATGTCGCCAGACGCTGAGTATGTGACCTTATTATGACCTTCCAACCCTCTCCTGGTCTGTCTGTCTCTCTCATTCTCTCTCTCTCTCATTCTGTCCACGTCTCTGGCAGAGAGCAGGGCTGGATGTCACTCCAGGGGCCTGGCTCGGGGCCCGAGTCCAAATAGAGGCCCTTCTGTCTGGGCCCTGGGACCAGGCTGTCCCCTTAGCCCCTCCATCCTCTACCACCCACCACCACCACCACAACCACCAACCCACCTACACGTAGACAGGCACACACCCATCCGTACCCATCGACACACACACACACACACACAAACGTGCGCACGCACACACACACGCACACACACATCAGTCACTCCCAATTACGTGACCTTGGGCAAGAGTCTGTCAGTGTGGTTTCATAACAGTTTCCACATCACTAAAACTGGGGCATGTTTTATGTTAAACAATTGCACCTTGGGATCGACCAAATGTCCTAAAATACAGAATCAGAAGCACACTGAATAGCATATGGTCACTTTGATTGTAAATGGATGAATAACGAAGTAATGGAATGTGCATGTATTGGCATTACACAATAACCTTTTTTCTATAAATGATCATTAGGCATACGCACAAATTACACATCTCATACATAGATATTATTAGTCTAGACACAAGTCAGAAAAAACGTTCCGTGGCAAAAGAAGTAGGTCATTGACAGAGGTCCACGGGTGTGACATAAACCTTGCTCTCTGCCTCCACCTGCTGTCAGGAAGGCAGCCGCACAGCTGAGCCAGCTGGGGCTTGCATGGCTACCACTTGTTGATAATACTGTATATCCATCAATATACCACTACACTCCCTTCCCTTCACGCCTTCATAGGTGGGGTTCCCTGCATGTTTCATCAGCACATCATACTCTCGGAGGAGCGAGTTCCTGCTGAAAAGAAAGCGTGTCAGATAAATTGCACTGAGAAGTGCAACTACAATGACCAATCTAAAATAACCACATTGCATCTTAATATGTAGTCTACTAGAGCCCAATCCTACGTAAAACACAAACGCAACATTTAACTTCTTGTGCTTTACATTTCTAATTTAGTTTGCGTTTCTTACCACACGATGGCACTGCCGTCATGTTTTTAACGAATCAGTGACGCCGGACGAATGGACCTGTCGGTGTTTATATTGTCTCCTTGGAGCTGGCAAACTATAAAGGTATTTTAGAAGGCTGCGATCGATTGCTTTTCCAACTTTTAGATAAAACACAGAATAACCACACACCACTTCTTTCTGAGTCATGTGTTTTCCCTATCACTGCGGTAGGTCTACATATTAAACTGATGCATTTTATAGATAGAGCTTTATTCTTCTTGTTAATCTTCTAGGGAGATATGTGGGATAGCCCTTAAGAGACCCAATCCGACACACACACACAGACACACATACACACACACACACACACACACACAGAGAAACACACGCACGCACGTACACACACATGAACACAGAGCCATTGTTTCATTAGTTTTTAGTATTCAACTCAGTCTCCGCCAGCGCCAGACATAAGACTCACATTAATTCAATATGGTGGCTGTTGAGGGACAGTTACAACAGGGTCCATCTTAAATACTCATACAGCAAAATAGGCTACTGAGAGTATAAGATTGAGCATAGTTTGTAGCCCACATCCATCGTTATAATAAAAAGCATATAGATCTATATAATATTAGCAAGTACGCATTTATTACCATTGTGTTGTTTCATACAATGGAGGATCAGTCAAGGATTTTATCGACTTTTAATGTTTACAGCAGTGTTTGTTCTATGGTCGCAGAATCACAGGTCATTAAATAAAATGACCTTAATGACCAAAATAGGTGTTACCACCCAATACTGTCTATATGTGGCTGCATTGACTGGGGCTTATATGGTGAAAGACAGCCCCGAGGCTGACCTTGTTATCAGATACAGGGGGGCTGTAGTCTCAGACGGCCAGGCATGCTCCACCACCACCACCACCACCACCATCACCATCACACTGACTGGCACGCAACCAGGGCCACAGCCAATGGGGTGGCAGCCATCAAACTTGATACCTGGCCCTCCACACACACACACACACACACACACACACACACATGCACTATCACACACACACACACACACACACACACACTCACACTCACTCAAGGTGCATATTATTGGCTCTGCCTCACATCAATACCGGTATGCCGGAACATTCTTATACAACACGCACATGTGAAATGTATATACATGCAGCCGTTAATAATGTCCTTTAAGGAAATAAATAGTGTCTTGGCTGACTAAGTTGAGGACAAGGAAGTCTGTGACGTCCTTGCCATTATTCTTGTCTTTTTTGGATAGCCATTCCTCTGTTTCCCCTGGTTTAACCGTTCATCCCCAAACACCACACACTCCCATCATGCTCTCTGTCCTCATCCCATCTGTGTGTGTGTGTGTCTCGTTGGCCAGGAAGCGTGTAGAATGCAGTCATCTGCTGCCACATGCATCGTGATGGAGGCGAGAGTGTGGATGTTTTCTCTCTCCGTCTGCCCCGTTCCTCCCCTCAGAGAGACCCATCGTCAGAGAGACCCACCGTCAGAGAGAGACCCACCATCGGAGAGACCCACCATCAGAGACCCACCGTCAGAGACCCACCGTCAGAGAGAGACCCACCGTCAGAGACCCACCATCGGACAGACCCACCGTCAGAGAGACCCACCGTCAGAGAGAGACCCACCATCAGAGAGAGACCCACCGTCAGAGAGACCCACCATCGGAGAGACCCACCGTCAGAGAGACCCACCGTCAGAGAGACCCACAAATTATTATTATAATAATAATAATTATTATTTTTCCATTTATTATTCCATCATTTAATGTTTGGTATAGTGGATTAAGCCAGTAGCTCAACCTCCAGCCTTTACTAGTTGGCATATGGCAGCTTATTTTCTGAAAGGGTTTGTGTTTATTTTTCAAAGCAGCAGAGTGTTTTAAGCCCTGAGGTTAGGCTGTGGCTGTGCATTTCGTTTTCACTATAAGTCAAACGAGGCACTGTATCATTAATTATACATAATTACTGGATCATCGTTGGCATCCTCATGAAACGGCGCAAAGCCCAGCTAAGCAAACACATGTATTAACATTGAAATGACTGACAAAATACTGGTGTTTCGTTGTTTTCCTTTTTATTTTTCTGTCATACAGACACTGGAACTTTGATCAGGATGACCGAGAGACTTTACCTGGTGGCGTTTGGCTGTTCCTCTGTTTTCTGGTGGGAAAAATCTACTTTTATACATTCATGGCCTAAGAATTGGATTCACAGTTGTGAAGGCCTGACACCTGACCTGGTCTGGTCTGGTCTGGTCTGACCTGGTCTGGTCTGGATTGTTCCCGGGGCCGCCCCTGCTGTGTGCCGGGTGCTGTAATGCTGTTCTTCAGGGAAGGCAGCAGGTTGTATAGTTAACTCCTGATGGGGGCAAAATCACTAGCCTGAAACCACACAACCTACTACCTCGCCCCGTACGAACATCAGAGAGGACGGCCGAGACACAGAGGGCCGGGCAGCTGGGAGCTCCGCTGACTTCACACACTCACTCATGACTCAAACACTTTGAACATTGAAACAATGGGAATCATTTTCATATTTAAAATAATCAAGACACACAAAAGGAGGTGTGGAGGAGGAAACTCCACAAAAGACCTGATGATAACTTAAAGGTGCAATTGATAACATTGATAACATTTCGCCACAATGTCACACTTTTTAAATGATTAATTCATAATCATAATTTTTTCAAGGAAAAGCGACACTTTTATTCTGCATCTTTCTAAAATCTCTGTGGATGTATTATTTAAAAAAAAAGACTAGTCCACATAAACATTTTATCAATAGCACCTTTAAGCAATGACATACTTTCATTGCATACTGAGTGTTTGTTCACAGATGATTGTATAGCACAGAAGAGAAGTGACGCACATGTAACATAATGTCTAATGATTTCATACATTACACAACCTACATTTACATACTTGTGTGCCAGAATAGAATAACTTGAAAGACATCCGTGACACACATGCAGCAGTGAAAATCGCAAGGAAAGGGATTTTACAAAACAAAAGCATGCTGTTCCTGTTTGTGTACAAATACTGAAGATTTATATTTACATGTAAACTCAATGACACTCACATGTTTCATGTCTCAATGACGCAACCAAAAGTCATCCACCATTTAAAACACAATTACAAAACTAAGTCCCACTTGGCTCATTTACTGTGCTAATGCTAGTGCACAAACAAAACCCAGCAGAAATTTTTCCAGTGAAGATCCCCATGTGAGTCCAGACGAGATCACAGCCACTTCAGGAAAGACAGTAAGTTGTATAGTCATCTGACAGCAAGGGCATGGCCCTAAAACTATACAACCTACTACCTCACCCCAAAGGACAGTCTTGAGCTCCCCCTCCAGCACCTGAACCTGCTCCTGGGTCTCCCGCTCCTGGGTCTCCACCTTCGACAAGCCCCGGAGGAGGGGCGGGGCAGCCATTGTGCCAGTGGGCACCTGGGCATTCGATTCCAACCAGTGACACTGTTGTTGGAATCCAACCTCTAGCGTGGGTTCGCAGGAGAGTCGAGGGGCAAGTGCAAATGATTCGTTCATATGGCATTGCATATTCAAAAGTCAAGTACAATAACACTGTATAGGGATACTGTGAAATGCAAAGCAGTTGGATGTTTTCCAACCAATATGGATACTCACTGTACCTCCTTACGCTCTCCATGCTATCATTAAACACTTGAGATAGCCTAAATCATATAATAACTCATGGTAATAATAACAAAATGAGACACGTTAGGTCACCAAATATAATGGGCCATTGGTTTCCCTGGTTGTATTAGCTATATTCTGCATCCTGTGCAAGCGTCGCATTGCCCTTGTGTGATTAGAGAGCTTGGTAAATGCTGTGGAGGTGGACAAGCTCATGTGCTCATGAAAAGAGGAACAAAGAATCTGGTAATGGTTCTCACCTGCACTGTAAGCGACCCATCCGCCCCCCTCCACCACCACCACCACCAGCACCTCTGGTGGCTGTACCTCTGGTGGCTGAACCTCTGGTGACTGTACCTTTGGTGGCTGTACCTCTGGTGACTGTACCTCTGGTGGCTGTGCCTCTGGAGGCTGTACCTCTGGTGACTGTACCTCTGGTGGCTGTACCTCTGGTGGCTGTACCTCTGGTGACTGTACCTCTGGTGGCTGTACCTCTGGTGACTGTACCTCTGGTGACTGTACCTCTGGTGACTGTACCTCTGGTGGCTGTACCTCTGGTGGCTGTGCCTCTGGTGACTGTACCTCTGGTGGCTGTACCTCTCTGACACACTGAAATAAAGATGGAGAACGAGGAAGGCAGGGTTTAGACGGTTTGCTCAGCTG
>OMKP01081531.1:0-18908 GCA_900302375.1 Bathygadus melanobranchus
GTGTGCAGAACGAAGACTTGCAAGTGGGAGGGGCTTTTTTTTACAACATTAATACTCTTTTACAATATTACTGTTCTTCCTATCTCCTTGTCTCATGTTTCTGTCTGTACTACTACTCAGCTTTCTTCTCTCCTCTCTCTCGCGTCTCTCGCTTTTGAAGTCTTCATTTAAACCCCTCGTTGTTTATTATTATTGGTATTTTCCAATATGTTTGGTATATGTCAAAACAAAAATATTTATTTACTGATGTCATCCTTAGATTTAGATTCTTTAGATTGCAGCTCCAGCAATCTTCTAATCTACACCTTACACACTTAACTGAGCTGATGACCTATGAACCCTGATCATGTTTTCCAAAAAAAGGTTGTTTTGCTGGTTCGATCACGTTGCGACCCATCAACCTCTCTCGTCATCATCGGCGATCACTCAAGGTCAAGTATGATTTTGTGTTGTTGACGTTGCCATTGTTAGGGTAGGAACACCTGCTCAATTAATTACACATTTCACAGAGGAAAAACACACGTGTACACCATCGGCTGTTGCTTAGACCGGAAGAAAGTCGCACATGCTCAGTTATCACTTACAGGCAGAGATAGGATAGTAACATCACATCAGTAGAGGAGCACACATGACTGTCCCATACATATTGTAATATGTTAACACCCCCACTTGCTTATATACTGCTGAATCAATCAATACCATTTTCAACCTCTTTTTTTTTTTCTTCTTCTGGAAGTTACATAGGTTACTTAACACTTGCATGGCAATTTACATTCTTAACAGATAACACACAAATTTTCCGATCTTTACTTTTGTTACAGGCTTAGTCATAATATCTGCAACCTGCAGCCTATCTGCTGTTGGACAATATGCTATGGTTATCTTACCATCAGTGAGTGCAGATCGAATGAAATTATACTTAATGTCGACATGTTTACATCTCTGACGACATACTGTGTTCTTTGACAAAGCTATTGCACCTTGGTTGTCTTCAAAGATTTGTACTGGTGCATGTTGGTGTTCACTATCCATCTCATTTAATAACTGTACAAGATACAAGCTTTCTTGGGTGGTTACAGCCAGCGCCATGTATTCTGCTTCACATGTAGACAAGCCCACTTTTAGCTAAACTAAAGCAATATCCTGTTGTGCTTCATCTGTCATTTTGGTCTGCTGCCCAATCAGCACCTCTATATGCCTCAAGTTTGAGTTGTTCCTTTCAAGTATCTTAACACGTTTTGCAGGTATCCAGTGTTGTTCTTTTGGCTCTGATAGGTACTGCGACAGCTTGCTTATAACACAACTTAGATCAGGTCTAGTACATGTCATTACATATATCAAACTGCCCACTATTTCACGATATCCAGGTGGATCTACAAGTTCACCTTCATTATCAAAATGTAGCATTGTCACTAGCAGCGATAATTAGATCCTCAACCCAAATTATCAGAATTATCCTTTCATCTTCTGCACAAAACCATTTTCACTGAGATGATCATGCAATAGTTTGTTCCAGTTTTGCCCTGACTGTTTCAGGCCGTATAATGCCTTGTTCATCTTACAGACTAACTGTTTATCTGTGTCTGACTTGTGTCTGAAATCCTTCAGGCTGCTCCATGTACACTTCACAGTCAATTGGGGCATGGACGTAAGCTGTTTTAACATCCATTTGGTGGAGGACTAATTTATCCTGAACTCATTTGCATCAGAGTACGTACTGACGTCATATTTGCAGTTGAAGAGCAAGTCTCCTTGTAGTCTATTCCTGCTACCTGACTGTACCCTTTTGCAACATATCTGGCCTTGTATGTTTCAGTCTTGCCTGCATTATCTTTGATTGCATCAACCCAACCCCCCACTGCATTTTTGCTCTCTGGCAGTGTGGTCAAGGTGAATGTACTATTTTCTCTTAGAGAATGTATTTATTCTTTCATAGCACTAGCCCATATTTCTATTTTGTTGAGCTCATGGCTTCTTTGAAGGTTTGTGGTACATTATAGGCCACTCTGTAGCAGTAGTCAATATTGGTTAACATCTGGTCATTAGACTCAACTTTACAGTCATAGTCTTTGAAGTACTGAGGAGTTTTCTGATCTTTGTTGGGATAGCATGCCCTATGACTATCTCCTCTCTGACCTGTCTGAGTGTCATCACTGCTCTCTGGAGTTTCAATTTGGGGCTCCTGGGTCTCTTCTGGACTCTGGTCAGCCACCTTGGCTTTTGGTATGGGGGATACATATTCCTTCCCAAGAATATCATCATCAACAATCATTTCTGGATTTGTCTGAGTTTGGCGTTTGACTCCGCTCTTTGTGACAAACTTGCCTAGTCTGTGTTTAAGGACCTTCCCAGAGTCTGGGTAGTAGACAAGATATGATGGGCTATTTTTATCATGTCCAACAGAAATTCCCTTTTTGCATCTTGAGTCTAACTTTTTCTTGTCTTGTTTGTATGCATAGCACACTGAACCAAACACTCTCATCTTTGAAAGATTAGGCTTTTCCCCTGTTAACATGTAGTATGGAGTTTGTCCTACACGCCTATTGTAGCACCTGTTGCGAATTCCTGTAGCAGTCATCACAGCATATATCCACAACTTTTTAGGTAAGTCACTTTCAATTAACATGCATCTTGCCATTTCAAACAGTCTTCTCCAATTTCCCATTTTGATCGGGTGAGTAAGGTGCCAAAGTCTCGTGCCTTATTGAATTCTTACTGAGCAAAGACTGAAAATCCTTTCCTGTCAACTCCATTTGCCATCATCAGACCTTATGCACTTTATCTTTCCATAAGGGGCAGAGTCAGCTATGAACTTTTCAGTAGCTTTGACAGTATCACTGTTTGCTTTTAGGAAGTATACCAGAGTAATCATCAGTAAATGCCAGAGCATATCTGAACCCATCTTTTGCTTCCTTCTCTATGACAATGATTTGTGTCAGTTCATACTGACACAAATCAGTATGAACTGACACAAGTGCTTGCTCTTGGATCAGATTCCCTGTTCCTTGTCTGAGCAAATCTGCCTTGTGTACAGACTTCACAGTTTAGGTTAGACATTTTTCCTTTGATTTTCATCCCCTCTGCCACATTTTCCAACTTTGACACATCCTCAAAATTACAGTGACCTAGTATTTTGTGCCAGGTTTGAATATCATAACATCCATGACACTCATCAACATGACCAACACGAGCTGGTCATGCCCTTCTCGAAAGTTGACAGCAGCTCTGTTGGCTGTCGCAGCTTTAACAAAGAAAATGTCCTGTGGATATGACGGGATGTAGAGCGCCTTCTTGAGCGTCGTTTTCACCCGGCGACCCCCGCTGACCAGCAGGCAGACCTCCACTTCTCTTCAGCACGACACCGCTTGTTTTAGTCCCATCAGCCTGCTCCAAAAGGTGCGTTTCAGGCTGGAATCTCTCATCAAATGTCTTGTCCATAAGGCCTTTCTGTTTCACCCCACTGACCTGACAGTCATCAATCTTGAATGCAAATGAATGATCTTCGTTGTCGAATGCTTGTTTCACGTTGTCTCGTCTACTCCTCATTCGAGTTGGCATTAAAGTTATCTGTGCTCTCGAAACTTCTTCGCTTGGTTTTGAACTCAGCAAAAGTAATCTTTTCATCACCCTGCGTTATGTGGATGGCAAACGGCTTACATGATTCAGGCAAGCCTTTAAGAACCATTGCAATTAACAATCCATCACTAAGAGTCTCTTCGGCATTTCTCAGCACCGTAATAGACGTTTCTGCACAAATAATGTAGTCGGTGACGGTCTCGTCGGCAGCTTTCTGGAGAGAGGTTAGCTCGGTGTAGAGGTTAATCACACGTGGCTTCCCTTTACCAGCATAGTGACCCCTCAATATCTGCAACGCTTTTCTTCCATCGTCAGCCACTTCTATCATAATCAGGGAAAGACTTTTGTCATCTAAGAACTGTATTAATTCGGCATATGCATCTTCATTTTTCTGTGCATCGGCCTGCCCCTCCTCTCCTTCCACCGTTTGCTCCTGGCTCTTGTTTCCCACAATTCGTAATTTTTGTCATCTCCATCGAAGCATAACCTGTTCCATCGGCTTCCACCTTCCCTTCTGGGCCCATAACCTGTTGACGTTGCCATTGTCAGGGCAGGAACACCGGCTCAATTAATTACACATTTCACGGAGGAAAAACACACGTGTACACCACCGGCTGTTGCTTAGACCGGCTGTTGCTAACCCTAACCCAACCGCTTTATTTGCACATGCTCAGTTATCACATACAGGCAGCGATAGGATAGTAACATCACATCAGTAGAGGTGCACACATGACTGTACCATACATACTTCAGATGACTGTAGTAGATCCACAGGTGGGTCTATGGCTCAAAGTCTATCAATCTATTCTACTACCCATATGTCTACCTTTCTGTCATCCCTTGATTTCTTCTCCCTCTCTATGCATCCATTTGACTGTTTTACTTCATATACAATTTTACAACTTTAACTTATATTTCTAAATATTGTATGAACTTATCAACTAGTGATTACATATTTTAAGATTTTTACTGGATCTGAGTTTCAGCATTATTATTTATATTTGCCTCTGAAACCTTTTACTTAGGTTATTGCATAGCTGTTGCAAAAACCTTGATTTTATGTACCCCTTGTTAGATTTATATGAAATGTGTGCCTTTTAAATTACACTCTGAACAGAACGGGCTTTCACAAAACAAAATGAAAATCAAATTCACTGCCAGTTTACTTCCCACACTGGGTACCCAGGAACATGCATTAGATTTGGAGATGAACATAAACACAGGAGTCTAAACAAAAGGTTAATCTTCTTGGTACTCGAACATGGGGTCTTTATCCTCATCACCCTCCTGCATCTCATGCTGTTCCTTCAGCATGAGATGCACCTCCACCTCCACCTTGCCTCCTCATCCCCGCAAATGTTGGCTCTGTGACTTTGTCGCTGAACAAATTGTTGTTGCTGCAGATCCAAACACAGCCGTGTGGATCCGTTTGTCTTAGACAAAGAAGTAAAAACACCTGAGTAACATTTAAGTGACAGACAACCTTATCCACCATTGAAGATTCTTGGGAGTTCTGGAAAAGGGAAGATCTCTGGCCAAAGTATGATGGAATAAATTCTACAGTTTCATACAATAGTATCTCTGCCAGATACACAGTTAAATATGTGATGAAGGCAAATTGTGTACATATACATAAATATTACATACAATAAGTACATCTAAACAAATAATGTCGGCTTATATTGGTAGAAAATGTGATATCTGTATCTGAGTGTATATTTTCTGCATACATTGTTGAGTTAAAAACGTTTTGGACCATACTATATATGTAAAGAAAGCCAGTTGAAAACCATTGGGACAACAGTGTGACAACCAACCCCATGATGAAATTGTTTGTCACAAGGTGTCTTTTCATGAAAAACTTTTACTGATGTCGACTTCATCAATTACCAGAGCACTGTAATGTATATGTAATTGTATTCATTTAGCTAGCTAAACTTAATTCCCATTGCATGTTACCTGTATTGTTTTAGCAAGCTATGGTATCACTATGGTTACTACTAACCAGCTCTCTGCCATATTGGGCTCTAATTCACATGTAACTCTGCGACAAACTGCATTGAGTTATTTACATTATATTATTGGTTAACCGCTGGTTAACCAATCAAATGTGGGAATGAACAAGCATCTGCCACTTGCGTCTGTAAGCCCCTCCCACTTGCAGATGTCTGCCCACTTGTGGCCTAGCTCTGGCCTGCAGAGATATGCTACTCCCCCTCTCTCTCTGATTACATGGAGTGTGTGTGAGATGGGCTGACCACCGGGCAGCATTCACGTAGCATTTCAGCGTAGGTTCACGTAGAAATCGAAACCGAGCAGCAGAACGGCAGCCATTGGCGTTCGAAAAGGAAATATATTCGAGTAAACACATGTTATGTTAAAAATAACGTTTGTTATTTGTAAAACTGGAAATGAATTTCAGTACAAATTCTGTCGTATTTCAAAACGCCTGGGCATGCACCACATTTCCAGCTAATACGGATCGCTTGCCATTGAGGTGCAAAAAGCAGTTTTGATTACCTGTTACCTAGCAAAAAGTCTGCAAAGACACTGATGGACTGGAACTCTCCTTCCTCTCTGTAATAATATCACTGCTTTCCCATAAGGCTGTTTAGTGCTTTAATTAGCAAGACAAACGAGGTATTGGGATCTGAGTTTATTTTAATGTGGTGGTAAAGGCTGCTTTCTTTGAGATGATTCACCTTCCAGGGTGGTGTTTGTGAACTCATATTTGTGTCGTGCAGATGCACTAATGAATTTCACTGTGCACTATGGTTTTTATATTACATATTATAATATAATTATAGAATCTTCTGAAAAAAGTGTAAGTAACTTTATATTGTGGGGTTTAAATTAAAATCCTTCTCCCGGAAAAAATAAATAAAACAAAGTTAATTATATTTCTGAATTCCCTTCCAGCACAGGTATAAACTTCACTGAGAAAGACATTAATGCCTTGGCACTAATCTGATTAGCTCTGAGCTCATTTCTGCTAACTGGAAAACAGTGTTTTGACTGCAGGATTTCCACTGAGAAGAGCAGCCTATTAGAAGATGCATTTAAGACTGGGAAAACGCAAGACTGAGACAAGACCCAGAGATTAGGGCTGTTATCAAAGCTAATCGCCCCCAGATAAAGATGTAGTCAGACAGGGGGCATGTAATCCTGTTGCGAGGAGAGTTGAAGAGATTGGTCTTGTCTTTTTAAACAGGAATCTCGTTGACCAATGAGAAGAGCCTTTGCTATAATTGGAGTTGATTTGATGTTACAAATTGTTCATTGAAAAATGATGGTTGTATTAAAATATGGGAACGTTGGGTATATACAGGGAATATACAGGAAGTAAGAAATAATTAATAATAAACGAATATATGGGCATTACTCTAACAGGAATATCTAAGAATACGAATGAAAATGAAGAATAGGAATTAACAGATGTATGGGGATTAACAGAAATGAAGGTACAGAATAGCATTTACAAGGGATATATGATAATTAACAGACATATGTAATTAATGGAGGTAATGGAGAACCATTGGAGTAGTGTGTGCTGGGTATATTTATCATATCTAGCAACTTTGTCCATTGGCAAACATATACAAAGCACAACACATACACTAATCCTCTAGTAACAATGGTAAATGGATTGCATTTATATAGCGCTTTTATCCAAAGGGCTTTACATTGCCTCACAAACCCATTCATACACCGACGGCGGTGTCAACCATGGTAACCAAGGTAACAACCAGCTCGTCTGGAGCAGTTAGGGTTAAGGGTCTTGCTCAGGGACACCTCGACAATTAGCTAGGCGGAGCCGGGGATCGAACCAGACAACTGCTCTACCTCCTGAGCCACTGTTGCCTGTGAACATTGTACAAGTACATACACATTAAACATCTTGATGCTAATTTCAAAGAAACTTTCAACAATCTATAGTGTCTGGTGTAGATGCCTGGTGTTTACCGGGATGAATTTACAAGCAAATGTCGATTAAACATGACCATCTGCCCAAAATGCTGTATATGTGTGTGTTTATGTCTATGCTATGTATATGTGTGTATACATGTATGTGTGTGTGTGTGTGTTTACAGTGTGTTTATAGTGGGTGTGTATGTGTGTTTACAGTGTGTGCCTGTGTGTGTTTATAGTGTGTGTGTGTGTAAACAACCTAGACAAAGTGGTGTAGCGCGTGGCACATTGGACAGCGGTGTGTTTGATGTATTTATTTGTCTTTGTCCCGTGGATAAAGGACAGCACCGGTGGGGTGGGGGGTCGAGGGCACAAGCGGAGGTCGAGCTGTGTTTTGACAGAGCTGTGTTTTGACAGAGCTGTATTTTTCCTCTTTTCTCTGTCCGGAGGTGGGCTGGAATCTGAAGCAGTTCAGTGGTCATCTGTCCCGTGGCCCCCGGGGGGCTTCTGACTGATAGTAGGTGGTTAAGGAGTACACCGTCAGCAGGGCCCATCACTGCGTCCACTTAACAACTGAGGCTCAACCAACACACAGACGGATGTGTGTTGGGCGGGATTCAAAGATTTCATTTTTTTCTGTGTTCACTTGTTTTTCTGTTCTTTGCACAATAGAAAGCAAAACAGCTTGAAATAGATGATACAAAACTGACTTGAAAACAGACTGTAACGAAATGCCAAATAAGTAGTTTTAAATCGATTAAATTAAAGAAAACCTGAATTGTTAATGGGTTTTTTTTTATCGCCTTGTTATATTTGTTGACTCGGCAGCTATTATCCATAATCCAGGACGATGTATTTGTTAAATCCCTTATCAAGGTTTCTGTCTTTTCCTTCTGGGCTTTGAAGGATTTCCTTGGCAGTCGGGAGCTTAGGGTTGGGTGGGTCGTCAAATGATTCTCTCGATGCAGTGTGTTTTGCTGCCTTTTTGTGTGAGACTGAAACTGGGATTATTAATGATAGAAATGCCATTAGTTTGACATGTCTGAGAAGTTAGCACTTAATTCCTCTATATACTTCTATTTATACATTTATACTATTTATACTAGGTGCATGACACACACACATCCTTATTTTTTTAAACTAGCTTGAAGCTAGAACTCATTAAAGCACCAATGGAAATTAATGGACGATATGGCTAGAAATTGATCCTTGCACTGTCCGCATTGGCTAGGATTTTCTACATTAGCTAGTACTGGCTACATTAGGTTTTACTTGCAATCCATTTACTTGCTACATAGTACTGCCCACATTACATAATAATGTCCACATTAGCTACTTCTGGCAATAACCTAGTACTGGTACTGGTCCACATCCGCTAGTAGGAGAACTAGCAACATTAGCTACTAGCTGTATTCACTACTATTTGTCATATTAGCTAGTTATGTCCACATTAGCTAGTACTAGCAACATTAGCTAATACTGCCCACATGATTGGCGACAGAATCCTGAATGATTCAGAGGTATGCAAATCAGGCATTTTGTATTTCGGTCCTATCCTGTCTAGATTTGATATTCTAATTTACATATTCCAATCCCCTCACATGATCATAAAAATTACAATCATACTGGAATGGCTGGACTAGGTGCTTATGCAAATCGCATGGTTCTTCAAGATGAGGGACCCAAACGTGCATACATATCTCACAATCCTTCTAGTGGAATTAGTCAACAGTATGTCATGAACGTGTGAGTCAGAGGGAAATCTGGAGTTTACAGAGAGAGAGAAATAGAGAAGAGAGGGAGAACGAGTGCTAAAGAGATGAAGCTTTGCAAATTGCATTACACTAGATGTGGAATCTTGTTTAATGCGACCCATCTGTGATATTCAGATGAAAACATTAGCATGTATGTGACTGGCAGTTATGAACACTGATGCATTGTGGGAAAGGGACAATGCTCAAGGGTTTACAATTTATGTCAATCCCATGAACAGAAACACAGCTCGGAAAGAAATGGGATTTCCGAGGAAGTTCAAATAGATGGAGATGTTGAAATGTTAATATTCCATCAGGGACTTACCTGTTTCACATCATAAGCAAAGAGGACGTACTTCAAGTCTGGGGAGATGGAATACTTTGCCACATTGAAGTTAATCTGTTGGAGCACAAGCACAAGAAGAACGCGATTAAAAAACAGATATTTCAAACGGCTTTCCGAAGGATTAGAAGCGTACGGTGCAGTTAACAGCCCTCACGATATCAACAGAGGATTACGGAGACTCCCTATTTGCATTGGTAAATTGATTGGTGCTAGACAATTAACCCACAACACCAACACAGAAATGCTGTTTATGTAGATAGTGTAATTCTAATTCATGCTAGTCAAAGCTCATCTCGTAATATCAGAAAGGTCATGGGGAAACGACGCACTTGCCTTCATTTCCCCGTATTTTATGACGAGACCTCGAGAATCCTGAGGCAGCCACCTGATTGGCTTGAATGAAAAAACTGGATTGTCCAGAAAAGCAAGCTGTTATTTCCCAGTGCTTAGGTCTACATCATTTAATTTAATTGGTTGGAAATATGATTGATCACCCAATGTCACACTTGGTGTCGTTGGTTACCAAAAATGTCTGTTCATTTCCAAAAATGGAAAAGTGTTAGCATGAAAGTACTATAATGGGAGTAAAGGTGGAGTGGGTGGCTCTCCCTACTTACAAATGTTGTGTTCGTCAGAAAGATCTCAGTTTCATTGGTGATGATGTTGAACTTGATCACATGGCCTTCTTGGGTCCTGTAAATAACTTCAGAGTCTGAAATACAAAAGACAATAAAACACGCTTGTCATCTTAAAAGCGAACAAATGGAAAAAAAGTCTGTACCCGACTTTGTAACGTCAAAAACGTTTGAAGTTACGAAGGAATCACACCAACAAAACATTGGTTGATTGTTCCCGCTAAAATAACAACTGGGGACGTCAGCACTAACAAACAGGTCTCAAGTTTGTACTACTGCTGTAACCGTGATGTGTTGTGAGTAATACTTCACATGAAAGCAGTATTTGAAGATAACAAGCACAAAGACAGACAACAGACAGTAGGGTTTTTGCTCTCGTGATGGGAGACGCGCTTGTTCCATCTCGCGAGGCGATATAACATCCTTTGTGTTGTTCACGTGGCACTTCACACATTGTTCGGTTTGTGTCGTATGTATCCGTTCAGAAACACCCCCCCACCCCACCCCACCTGTCAAGCGGCGAGGGAGACATGGCATTTTATGAATACACTTTCATAAGACACACACACAGACACACAAGCATGTACAAGCAGTACAATGGCACACAGAAATACTTCATCGATGCGGATCCATAAACACTGACACACAGTGACGCACACACACACACACACACACACACACACACACAACTGAATACAAAAGCTAGGTAGTGGAACAGCTGCAGCAGTCAACAATAGCCTGCACCAACGTGGGTGTCTGATACTAATTAGCAGGTCACAAAAGAAGATGCCAATTATGTGAAAATAGTTCCTAACACCAAACAATACAGCGACTCTGACGAAATTAGACCCATACAAGCTGGCAGGAGTCTTTTCAGGAGTGGGCCTCATCGTTACACATTTAAAACCAATGGTTGTCTTCATCTTAGCAGCTTGAGAGAGAAGCTAATTAATTTAAAACGCAGCGAAACTTAGCAAAGTAATCAGTGGCCGTCTGCATTTACAAAGTAAAAGTCCTCTCCTGTACTTAGAGTCAACCATCTGGATATGCAAATGAAAAGCAACCAGAGTTACTCATCATTCCACATCACACGCGTGTACGTGTGTACATGCACATGTATAAATGCATGTGTGTACATGCACATGAGTGAGTGTGTGTTTGTATATGTGTCAGTGAGTACGTGTGGTTGTCTCCTGTTGAGAGTTTGAGTGTGTGTGTGTGTGTGTGTGTGTGTGTGTGTGTGTGTGTGTGTGTGTGTTGTGAGTGAGTGGACATGGGTGTCTCCCGCTGAGAGTGTGTGAGTGCGTCTCTTCTAAGATGTCTTCCGAAATGGCCGTCGTAAACATGCGCTCATCTCAACCAATTAAGTACCTGACAGAGGTGAAGAGTTAACAATCCTAAAATCCCTCATTGTTCAAGACATAAAACAAAACGTCCTCTCCCTGGCATCATCACTGTGGTGTGTGTGTGGGGTTGGTGGCTGGTTTAAGCAGCCTCACCTGGCCCGAGTCAGGCTGATTAATCTGGGGCTGGGTGAGGCTGCACACCTGTGGTGTATTGGCTAATCAAGGCCCACAGGTTAAACCAGCCATCACCACACACACTCAGGAAGAGCGCTAGCATTTACCACCTGCTCTGTCCACAAACAACTATGAACTGTGGAAAAAAAGTCTTATCATCATCAACTTCCTGTGTCCTGTGTTGGAGGAACCCAACACATCTTATCCTGGCTACCTGCTGTTGCACAGTAAGGACCAACCTAGCAACTGTAAACTTGCTCTATTGACCTGGCAACCAGGAATGCTTGTAACTTGTTCTGTTCTAATTGCACTCTACCTTCAGCGATATATTGTTGTCTCCCTCTTTTGACAAATGTGTTACTTTTTGTCGCTTTGGATAAAAGCATCTGCTAAATGCTCTAAATGTAATGTAAATGTAACCCTGAAAAGCCACTTTAGGTGGTGTGTGGCAGGAGCTACAGGAGCTACAGGAGCTAACTGCCACAATCATCATATTCAGAAATAGCTTGATCAATACAAAATGTGTGTGGGCTTTTTTGTTACTGTCATCTTAAGCAGGTCTGACATCATTTCTCCTCCTCCTCGCGTCTCATCAGAGACATGTGTTTCGATCCCATCGGGCAGGAAGTGCCAATAAACTGGCCGCCGGAGCATCCTGCCCCTGATGAAGACGCTCAGCGCCAAGTGCCGAAGTGGGGATGACTTGTCAGATTGCTTTTATTTGAAAGCCTGCTTTAGGCCTGAAACTCACCGGCTGTGTTAACAAGTCAGAGCAACCCCACTGCCCACGTGAGGGTTAGGGTTAGGCTGCGACTAGCTAGAGAGTTCGAGAGATTTTTTCAAAAATACATAGAAAATGATGTGTTGATAGTCATATTGACATCATACCTGCTAAATTACAGCTTTCACTACAGTTTCAATGTGTAGAATATGTCAGGCATGAACAAATGATTATTTTATTATATTATAAATGGTAAATGGACTGCATTTATATAGCGCTTTTATCCAAAGCGCTTTACATTTGCCTCACATTCACCCATTCATACAACGACGGGGGTGTCAACCATGCAAGGTAACAACCAGCTCTCGGGAGCAGTTGGGGTTAGGTGTCTTGCTCAGGGACACCTTGACAATTAGCTAGGCGGAGCCGGGGGATCGAACCAGCAACCTTCCTGTTGCCAGACAACCGCTCTACCCCCTGAGCTACTGCCGCCCCATTATAATTATTTTATTTATTATAATTGTTTGGATTTTTATTTGTTTTGTTTTTTTACAATTTACATGCTTTGTTTTCTTCTAATATAAATATACATGACATTTCTATGAAATGAAATATAGCCATTATACAGGCAGAATCCATGTAGAATGATAGGGCTGACAGGCAGCCGCACCGCAGCAGACACGCGGCCGGTGGAAACGCCCTTCAGACACGGCGGTTACGCGGCCGGTGGGTTTCAGGCCTTAACCTGTCTGATCACTGATTGGTTCTCTGTGATTCTCATGCTGGGGAACATAAACAGGTGGTTGTAACCGGTGTACTGATTTTTTGATTGGCCAGATCTGTAGAGTTGGAGAGAGACTGGCTGCTATGTTGTTGTTTTTATACTATAAGATATTTCAGATTCAATTCAATAAAAACAAAAATAAAGACTAGGACAGCACTATAATTTGACTTTTTCATGATGTTTCAGGCAAAACGCTCTTCTTCAGGCAATGTCTGGCAATTTCCACAATTGAAACACACAGGTCTTATACACAGCAAGGTAGCCGCAACCAGCACAACCAGTAGACCTACATCCCAACAGGGGGAACCACAAACTTCCCAGGCAGGATGACATAAAAAAACTAAGAAACAACACAAATTCATCTCACTTCATGAGAAACAAGCAAATGAAATCTCCTTATTCAGCCCATCGGGAATGAGGGTATCAAGGAAGTGTATCCAATACGCCTCCCTTTGGAGAAGGATTCTGTCCTGTTACAGCCTCTCCACGGCATCTTCACTCCCTCAATGCCCGTGTAATGTAGTTCACTCAAGCTGAGGTTATGACTGTTAAAGTGCCGAGACACCGATTATTTATCGTCATGATTACATAGATAATAGAACTTGCTGTAGAACAATGTTCACAGATCCTTGACTTGTTGTCCCAACATAATACAAATGACATGGGCATTTTAACAGGTAAACCACATATTTAGAATAGCAGTGTATCCAATCATAACAGGGGAAATCCCCACTCGGGATCTCAGATGGAAGATGAGTGGACCTCTCAAATCCGACTTCACTAGGTAATCAGTTGGAAGATCTTAAAAATATCAAAGCAGAGTTCAGAGTGTCACTTTTCAATGTGTCTACTCCCTTCTTGTTTGAATGATATAGGGCTATAGATGGAGACACATTCAAGACCCTGGGAAGAGGTATCTCTAGAACTGGGTTTAAGTAAATCAGACGGCTGAACTTATTGAGAGGGTTGTCCAAAACTCATCCCCATATCCCCTCACTTAAAAACTATCACATAGAGGTCTTTAGCTTGTGACTCAAAAGATTAATCAGAATTGCACATGCATCTAATCCTCAGTAGTTGACTATACGCTAGACTTATTTTTCATGCTGGTGAATGATAACTGCTGAATGGCAATAGTCTAGTTCTTTGATGTCCTAGGCTAGTTCTTTTTTAAAGATGTGCTCTGTGTTCTGTGCAGCCGGATGAGTCTGGCACACAACCACACAACACCTGCATCGACCCAGGCCTGAGTCATTCCTGGAATTCATGGTCTAATTCCTGGTTAGCCTAAAGCTACACTGTGCCATCCAGGCCCAGTGTTAGCATCTATTGGGGATTGGCCAGAGGACAGTCCTGTCTACTTGTAGCCCCATGGCTGTCAATCACATTGAATTTAATCAAATCAGCAGCATTTCATAGCAGTAGCACACATGTATTGAGCAGTCCATGGCATTGCATTGAATCTAAACGCACTCAACTTTAATTAATGTGCCACTTCTGCCATGTGTCATTTCCTCTTCTTCATCCCTATAGACATTTGTAACTGAAGGGACTTCAGTTACAAATGTGTTTGTGTTCACAATCACACATTTTTTGTGATTGTGCGACATTATGAATGAAATGATGCTTAGGGCATCCTCAAAATGCTCCCATTTTCAAAAATCGCATACTGAAGGATCAACACACACTTCTTAAACATTTAGCATCTCACCCTGGTATCCTAGTTTTACTTCACAAAACACCAAATTATGGAAGCCGACATGTTGTCTATAGCAGCATATAAAACTCCAGTACAAAACAACACTATGCCTTTAACAAGGTCACTATTTGCATGTTATTATTGTGTTTGGGTTAATTTGCAAGGGGGTTTCACTTTTGAGAGTAATGGTGTTAAGTTTAAAGCTGGTGGTTATTACAGGCGTTGTCGAGAGGGGCTGGACGATGTGATCTTTAAAAGCATAATATTCAGGAAGCCATAGGTCCCTGCCTGCACTGTGCCCGTCCCCTTTAATAATGAACCATCCGTGTCTGAAGGAAACAGCCATACAACTGTAATGTATTAATCATGTGGCTGGTCTGTACCCGACTGAATAATGAAACACTGCACTTCTTTCAGTACCCCAAGCCCAACTCCTATAGTCAGAGTACCGCTGGTGGTACTGCTCAATCTGCAGACGCAACTTGGTGTGTGCGTGTGCGTGTGTGCGTAGGCGCGTGCTCAAGAGTGCGTCACCTCTTGGGATCTGCATTGGTACAGTCGTGTCACAATGCAACAGAAACATCTGGAAGATGCGACGGATAACTGTCATGGGTGTGACTTTTTCCTTTGGTTTAGTTTTTTCATTGTGTTCCCTGTCGAGTTCTTTCAGTACGACATGTACCATGTATCCTGTCTGCCCCAGCTGTGTCTCATTTGTAATGTAATCACCCCCCCATGTAGCGTAGATCAGTGTTGTTCCCCAGTCAGTCCTGGTCGGATTCAGTCGTCTTCTGTTATGTGTCAGTTTTAGTGTGAAGAGATCTCGTCTTTTGTTTACCTGTGTTACCTGTACCTGTTACATTAAACACCAAGTCTTAGAGTTTGATCACCACCTGCCTCGCTGTACTGGCATTTGGGTCCTCACCACACCGCCACTGAACAGATAACAGCCACTTATATGGAGAAGAAACCGTTCATTCATACTACCACATGAACAGGAGGTGGCAGAGAGAGAGTGACATGTAGCCCTGTAATGCAGGTTGAACCTGGGTCACCCTAACCTGTGTTTTGGGCGTCACCGAGCTGCCCTCATACTACCCATGATACACAATACATTAATATTAATACACACGTATCATAACCTAATACCTTGCCAAATGCTCTAAATGTAAATGTAATACCTATTTTGTCATAGGAGTGTCATAAAGGGTTTTCCCATACACTTTAATGACTCAGACCCATAACCAATAACTACCCTCCGAGGTAATCGCTTTCAAAGGGAGGGTGAAACATCCATTTAAAGTTTTAATGGTGCTTTCACCCTTCCTTTAAAACAAAGAAGACAGCCCCCCTCCCCTGGAATTATGGGTAATGTGTGCACAGACAAAAAGTACAGACACAAAGCAGGGAAGGAACGCCCCCTGAACCATCAGTAACAGCCAAGCTTATCTGCCACCAGTAAGGTCATGAAGAGGGGGCCACCGAGTGCCTAGTAGCCCAAATGCTACAAATGAACAGCTATTAGGCCATGAATAATGACATTTGGGTTTACAATTAGTGGCAGGATCGTACGTCCGGGCACAGGCTTGGAGCGTAGAAGAGTGAGGCATGTTCTCACTGCTTTCCCCTTTAATACACCCCATGGCTCTGAGGAGGAATGGAGAGAGAGAAGAAGAAGAACCATGATTTAGGATCGGCCACGTTTTATAATGATAACAGCTTGTTGGTGAAAGTCAAACAAGATTAAACGATTGGGAACTGGTACAGGGAGTCATTGTGAAAAATGTTATCGCAGTTTGTTTTTTTTTGCTGCGTGAGTTATTTTATAATGAGTCCGTAGTCACTGGCGTAGCTGTATGGCCCTTCTATTCCCAATGTAAAAACCTCCCGGTTTTCTTTTATTGATTTATCTGACAATGACAAATAATTGCAACTTTAATTCCGTTGTCCGTTAACCTGAGAAACATTAAAGCTCTAATGTATGGTCTAATGTTCTCCCCAAGCTGCTCCTCTCTGCCATCCATTCTTGCTCTTCTGCAGACAAACAGCGAGCGAGTCGTCTGCAGCCCTTATAGATAAACACCATGCAGCCTGACCAGCAGAAGGTTAGAGGCCATGTGAGATCTGACGCTATAGCCGACAGCACAGAGGCTTCCCATCAGCTGAAGTGGGACTGAGTTTAACGCAGGGAATAATGTAATATGCATCACGCACCGTGAATGATTTAGCATGTGCGTCTTGCGTAACGCTTTAAATGCTATATATGGCCGCGGCTGCTGAAGTCTCATGTGGTGGAGCTCAAAGCCTGGCCGGGTGAAGACGTTGTGTACGAGGGGCGGGTTGCAGGAGAGGGGCAGAGGGGAAGTGCAGTGTAGGCGCTTCCATGGAGGATGAGGTGAAGCGTGATCCCCACCGCTGGGGGGCAACACTGACATCACGGCCTTGTCCACGGTGGTCAAGCAGAGGTGCTTTAATCAGACCGCAGTATCAAGGACTACCTGTGAATCTGTCCGCCTTTGTGTGTGTGTGTGTATGTGTGTGTGTGTGTGTGCGTGCTTATATACAATTATTTGATGAATGAGCTGTGCTTCTGAAAAGTATTTCTTTTTATTGAGAACGCTGTCATTATTTATTACAAAGAGTGGCAGGACTCAATCAGTGTGGATGAATTAGGTGTGATTTAACCTGATTTCACCTTTTTGCTTTCTTTGAAAAATAAGTCATTAAAGTTTAAAAAAATAACGTGGGATTGATGAAAAAGTAACACAAATACAAAGTTCCTTCCGTATGCTCTGTATAAAACGCATCTATTCATCTATCAATCTTTTCAGATGTTTTGTAAGAAGCTATGAAGTTATTTTCATGTTGGACAGGCACCATAACTCTAACATATCATAATAATGTGTCCACTTTGTGCATATCCTTGCTCTCTCAAGCCTATGAATGGCATCGGAGTCTTCATCTCAATCAAAAGTGTTTTAAAATGACCACCATATTTTTCATACACTCGGTCATACGCACAACGGTGACCGCATCTCTAGAGACACCCACTGGGACCGGCGTGCCTTCAACTGGGAACCCTGGATACTAGAACATTCCAGAAGAAACAGCAGCAAACTGATTACAAACTGATTCCAAGGTGACCACCACTCGACCATCTGTTCAGTACACTCCATTTTCAGGGCAAAGGGTAACATCGCTGTGTGGCCAGAGATTACTACTCCCAGAGGAAAAGGGCAGGTTGTACTTCTCTCTCGTGGTACACCTGTAAACAAAGATGTAGGACACTTAAAAAATGTGGGTTAGCCACAAATATGTGGCTATACAGGTCATTTGATCCAAATTAGCATAACCAGTCAATTACTGTTGAAATGACAAATGTCCCACTTCCTGTCCCTATACTATCCGAATGTTCCATCTCGATAATATATTCCAGTATTTTCCATAAATAGTTAATTGCAGGATTTCTAGAGCTCAGCTTTCACCCTGCAGTCCATGACAAGGACAAACACCTTCGTCATCGTGAACACTTAAAGTTACAGATTTACCTCCTCACCGGCGCACACATCTCCAGTTGTACACAGCGGGGTAAGATAAGTATGTAAAGAAGGGTCAACCTAACTTATGTTTCCTATTCCAATCTCTCTTCCTATGCCACTCTCTCTTCCTATGCCACTCTCTCTATATATAAATATATATATACACCATACACTGCTGTAAGTTCATTCATAACTATGTTGTAAATCTAAGTACATAATACTCATGTATGAATACTTACACTCAATCAATATATAATGAAGCCTTAATTGGATGCTTTTTTGTTCCGGACACTTTAACAACCATCAATCTATCCTTGCTTAATTGCAGCGAGTGGGGTTGCTGCCATGGCAACCGCGATGGCCACGCGCACTGTCGCCTGTTGATCTAGTGATTGACAGGGAAGAGGCTAACACGCTACAAGACG